>ML093041.1:63311-89941 GCA_003697995.1 Taxidea taxus jeffersonii | reverse complement strand
TGGTGGGGTTACTTTATATGTTTAAATAAAAAAGCTTAAAGAAAAAAATAAACTGAAAAAAAAAAAAAAGCCCTGAGGGGGAAGGAAAAAAAAGAAAATACTTAGAGAAAAATGAAAATAAAAACACAACATACCAAAACATAAGGGATGCAGTGAAAATGGCATAGAGGAGACGTTTAAATCTTTAAATGCAGGGACACCTGGATGGCTCAGTGGGTTAAAGCCTCTGCCTTCGTTCAGCTCAGGTCATGATCTCAGGGTCCTGGGATCGAGCCCCGCATCGGGCTCTCTGCTCAGCAGGGGGCCTGCTTCCTCCTCTATCTCTGCCTGCCTCTCTGCCTACTTGTGATCTCTGCCAAATAAATAAATAAAATCTTTTAAAAAAAATTCTTTAAATGCAGCCATTGAGAGAGTTCCAGTTTAAGATGTTAATATAGGAAAATCCTGAAAGTTGCTCTTCACATGGACATACAGCATCTACTGTTATACATGCAACAATTTCTGCTGGGGGGAAAAAACTAAACTAAAAACTTGTGAAGAAACCCTTTTATATCAAACAAACAAGAAGGAAACCACATCAAAGAGGGTAGGAAAAGCTAAGACACAACCTCACCAGAAACTCTACGCATAGTGCATCAGCTCACAATCAGGAGGGAACACACAGCCTAGAGCTTCTCCCTGAGGAGTGAAGGATTCATACCCCACACTGGGCACCCCAATTAATAAGACCAGCGTATGAGAGACAAGCCCCAAAACAATTGCCTTTGAGGACCAATGGAACCCACACTCATGAGACGTGTAGGATTGTGGTAAACTGAGAAATACCTCTTGAAGGACTCATCCACAGTTTCAGCACCCCAAAGCCAAACATATAAGCAGCTTTTGAAAACTGACCAGACTTAACATGAAAGGCTCATTTGTTAATTTTAAAACATTGGCCTGAGGGGCATGGAAATGCTGGTATACTCTTTAGGGACAGAGGCTGGTGGGCACCATCTTCCTGCTCTCAGTTTGCTAAAGCCAGCAGGTGCCATCTTTTTTTCCTTTTCATTTTATTTCTTTTTTATTAGTATTATTCTTATCTTTTTCTTTTTCTTTTTTGGGGGCAGCATCATCTTTGTATTCCCCTTCCGCCTCACTCTAGCTAGTGGGTACCACCCTCACATCCTCCCTCTGTCACGTCCTAGAGTGCCAGTATCTCCTGGTGGGTGTGGGAGGAACTTCTACACATGCCTGACTTTCTAGTTTTTATGTCTGGTAACATAAAGCCAGTATTTGTGGATTCCATTTAGGGGATACCTAATTGTCTCATTCCAAAGACCAGGGGGTACCTGTGTTCCCAGGTCCCATGGAACTATAACAATTGCAGAGATAGTTCTTGGAAGACTGTCAGTTCCAGGCATTGCACAGAAAGCAGACTGAAACATACCCCTGCCTTTCTGGGAAAAGGGTCTATTTTCTTGTGCAGAAGCTTTAGCTTCTGAGGGGCAAAATTCTGCTTTGGCACACTTACAGGGGCTAATGGAGGTGCTCTCAGGGAATGTAGCTGGCCCACACCTTTTTTTTTATTCTTCTGCCTTGTTCTAACTCACTGATATCTTCCAGAGAGGAGCTTATACCCTTGACTGGTGCCATGATTTTTATGGCTACATCCAGGAGATGCATCTACATTGCCTGACTCTGGTGGAAAGCAGGGCTTACAGTCACTGGTCTCACAGTATTGTAACCAATGAAAAAAGAGCTTTTGAACAGCTATAACCTAAGGACACAGCAAAAAGCAACAGATCCTGGAGTTCAGTCTTTATGTAAAAGAGGCATATTAGCTTATCATCATAGCTACCACCTGAGGGGCAGGCTTCTAATTAAACATACATCTAAGAACTGACTGTAAATCCTTCCTGAGACCTCAGAGGGCAGGTGCTATTTTGCCTTTTCCATCCAGTGCACTACAGAACACCAGCATCTCTTGGAAGACACCTCTTACAGATGTCTGGTGCACCAGTCTTTACATCTGGTGCCTTGATTTTTGAAGTTGCCACCCAAGAGATACACTTTGATCACCTGGATCTGGTGGCCAAGAGGGCTTGTGTTGCTGGAACCCATGGAATTATAACAATGAGAAAGAGTTGTCACAGACTACCAACCTCGGGGTACTGTACAGACAGCAGACTGAAACATATCATCAGCCTTTCTGTAGAAGCCATCTATCTGATAGTCCTAGAGCTTTAGCTACAGAGACAGGTTTCAGGGTGGGCACACATTAGGGGTTATGGAGGTTCTCTAAGGGACCACAGGTGAAGGGATGCCATCACTGTGCTCTCCCTTTGCCTCTCTTTTGCTACAAGTATCTCCGACAAAAAAACTTATGCACTCATCTGGAGTTCTGATTTTGCAACTGGTGTTCAGGATACACTTCCAGATTCCCTAGCTCTGATGTCTGGTGGAGCTTACACTGTGATCTCACAGGACTAAATATATTATCATTCTTTAGATTATTTATTTATTTATTTATTTATTTATTTATTTATTTGACAGAGAAAGACATAGGGAGAGAGGGAACACAAGCAGGAGGAGTCAGAGAGGGAAAAGCAGGCTTCCCCCCAAGCAGAGATCCAAATGCAGGGCTGATCCCAGGACCCCAGGATCATGACCTGAGCTGAAGGCAGATGCTTAATGACTGAGCCACCCAGGTGCCCCTATTATCATTCCTTAAAAGCTGTTACCAAGTTTGGCCTCCAATCAGCCTACATCTAGGTGCTGACAGAAATCTACCTCTTTGGAACAATGACTGGCCTTGCACACCTTCAGCTACTGGGAGCTATTAAAAATAAAACAGGCTGCTTGGACAATCAAAGAGGTTAGAAAGGCAATCCAAGACAGGGTTGAATAATAAGTTTCATCTCCTAGATGAGGCCATCCCATTAAGACTCAGAGACAGGTGCTTCATCTAATACATAGAAACCAAAGAGAATAAAGAAAAATTATGAAAGTAGAGGAATAGATTCCAAATGAAAGAAAAAAACAAAAGCTCAGGAAAAAAAAATCCTAATGAAACGTTAAGTTATTTACCTATTAAAGTGTTCAAATATGGTCATAAAGATGCTCACCAAACTCAGAAGAATAGATGAACATAGTGGGAACTTCAACAAAGAGATGGAAAATATAAGGAAGTATCAAACAGAAGTCACAGAGCTGAATACAACAAATGAACTGAAAAACATACTAGAGCATTTCAGCAGCAGACTAGATGAAACAAAAGAAAGAATCAGTGAACTCAAAGACAAGGCAGAGGAACTCAACCAGTCAGAGCAAGAAAAACAAAAAAGAATGAAAACAGTGAAGATAGTTTATGGGACTTGTAGCACAACATCAAGGGGAATAAAATTCACATTATAAGAATCCCAAAAAGAAAAGAGAGAGAAAGGGTAAGAAAATTTATTTGAGGAAAAAGTGGCTAAAACATTTCCTAAGCTAGGGAAGGAAACAGACACCCAGATCCAGAAAACACAGAAGAGTTCCAAAAAAGATGAATCTCAAGAGACCTGCACTAAGACACATTATAATTAAATATCAAAACTTAAAAGCAAGGAAAGAATCTTAAAAGCAATAAGAGAAAAAAAAAAACATGTTATATAGAAGAGAACCCCTATAAAACTAACATCAAAATTTTCAGGAGAAACTTTGCAGGTCAGAATAAAGTGGTATGATATAGTTAAAGTACTGAAAATAAAAATTTCCAACCAAGAATATTTCTACCTACCAAAGTTATCACTCAGATTTGAAGGACGAGAAAGTTTTCCAGACAAGCAAAAGCTAAAGGAGTTCATGAAGAGCCCCATAAGAAAGGTGAAAGGGGCTTCTCAGGCTGACAAGTAAGGGTGATAATTAGTAACAAGAAAATATATGAAAGTATAAATCTGACTGGTAAAAATAAATATATAGTAAAGTTAGTGGATTAATCACCTACAAAGCTAGTCTGAAGTTTAAAGATATAAGTGATAAAAAAATAACTATAACTACAAAATTGAAGGATATACAAGATAAAGTTATCTAAAATGTGATATCAAAAACATAAAACACAGGAAGAGGGGAAAAATGTAAGCTTTAGAATGTGTGCAAACTTAAGCTGTTATCAACTAAAATAAACTGTCATAAATATAAATTATTATATGTAAGCCTCATGGTAACCACAAAGCAAAAATCTATAGTAGTTACATGAAAGATAACAAGAAAGGAATCTAAGCATACCACTTAAGAAACTCATCAAACCACATAAGAAGTGAGCAAGATAAAAATACAAAAGAAAAGAGAAACAGAAAAACACAAAAGAGCAAGAAAGCAATTAACAAAATGGCAATCAGTACATATGTATCAAAATCACTTTAAATGTAAATGAACTAAATTATCCAATCAAAAGACACAGAGTGGCTGAATAGATTTAAAAAAAATAAGACATATCTACATGCTGCCTACAAGAGACTCACTTCAGACAGAAGAAATCATATCAGCATCTTTTCTGACCATAAAGGTATGAAACTATAAATCAATTTAAAAAAGAAAATGGAAAAAATCACAAATAGGCAGAGATTAAACAACATGCTACTAAACAACCAAAAGGTTGACAAATCCAAACCAGAAATCAAAAAATACCATCAGACAATGAGGATAAAAATAAAACATACCAAAAGTCATGGGATGCATCAAAAGCAGTTCTAAGAGGAAAGTTCATAGTGATAAATGTCTATCTCAAGAAAAAACAAACAAACAAAAATATCTCAAATGAAAACCTAACTTTGCACCATCAGGAAATAGAAGAAGAAGAACCAGTGAAGCCCAAAGTTAGTAGTAGTAAAGAAATAACAAAAATCACAGCAGAAATAAATGAAACAAAGACTACAAAGATAATAGAAAAGACTGATAAAACCAAGAGCTGATTTTTAAAAGATAAACAAAATTACAAACTTTAATTAGATTCATCAAAAAAGAAAGAGAGAAAGAAAGAAAGAGGATATTAACAAATCAAATCAGAAATGAAAGAGGAATTATTACAACTAAAACTACAGAAATACAAAGTATCATAAAAGACTAATATAAACAGTTATACATCAGCAAACTGGACAACATAGAAGAAATGGATAAATTCCTACATAATACTACCTTCCAAGACCAAACCATGAAGAAACAGAAAATCTAACCAGACTGACTGAAGATCTAAGGAGATGGAATCAACTTCCTCAGCAGAACATACACTTGATCTCAGGGTTTTAAGTTCAAGCCCCAAGTTGGGTATAGAGATTACTTAAAAATAAAATCATTAGGGGCACCTGGGTGGCTCAGTAGGCTAAGCACTCAACTCTTAATTTTGGCTCAGGTCATGATCTCAGGGTCATGAGACTGAGCCCCACATCAGGTTTGTCACTCAGCACAGAGTCTGTTTGAGGTTCTCTCTCTCTCTCCCTTTCCTCCTCTTTCTCTCTCCATGTAAATTAAATATATGAATATTTTTTAAAAAAATCAAAAACTGCCCAACAAACAAAAGTAGAAGAATACAAAAATTAACAATATATACAAATATCAAGTTGTTATGTTGTGTACCCAAAGTAATATAATGTATGTGAATTGATCTAAAAAATATGAAAAAATGTAGACATTACAAAACAAGAAAGATCTCAAATGAACAACTTGATTTTACAACTTAAGAAACTAGGTAAAGAAGAAAAAAACTAAACCCAAAGCTATTATAATTAAGGAAATAATAAGAACTAGAACAGAGTTAAACAAAATAGAGAATAGAAAAATAGGGAAAATCTATGGAACTAAAAGTTTTATCTTTAAAAAGATCAGTAAAATTAACAAACCTTTAGCTAGATGGACCAAGGGAAAAAGAAGAGAGAAGATTCAAATTACTAAAATCAGAATTAAAAGTGTACATTTTTACTGATTCTACAGAAAAGAATTATGAGAGTATTATGAACACATATATGCCAAAAAATTGAATAAACGTGATGTAATGGACAAATTCTTAGGAATATAAAACTTATCAAGACCAAATCATGAGGAAATAGAAAATGTGAACAGACCTATAATTAGCAAGGAGCTTAATCAGTAATCAAAATCTTCTGACCAAGAAAAGTCCTGAACTAGATACCTGCACTGGTGAACTATCAAACTTTAAATAATAATAATAATAATAATAATAATAATAATAATACCAGTTCTTTTCAAACTTTTTCCAAAAACTGAAAATGAGGGAACACTTTCTACTCATTCTATGAGGGCTAGCATTACTCTGATATCAAAGCCAGATAAAGACATTACAAGAAAACTACAGACCAATATCCCTTCTGAACATGGATATGAAAATCTTCAACAATATATTAGGGAAAACCAAATTCAGCAGTATAATAAAAAGATTATACACAACAATCAAGTAGACTGTGTTCTGGAATGTAAGGATGGTCAACAAATGAAAATCTATCAGTGTAATATACCACATTAACAGGATGAAGGTAAAACAACACATAATCATCTGATGCAGAAAAAGAATTAGAAAAATTCAATCCCCTTTCATGATAGAAACACTCAATGACCCAAAAAGAGAAAGGAACTATTCCTACATAAAAAGCAATATACTTAAAATCCACAGCAAACATCATACTAAATGGTGAAAGACTGAAACTTTTCCTCTAATATCAGGAAAAGGCAAGAATGCCCAATTCTATCACATCTATTCAACATAGCACTGCAAGTTCTAGCCCAAATAATTAGGCAAGAAAGAGAAAGAAAAGGCATCCAAATTGGAAAGGAAGAGGTAAAATAACCTTATTCACAGATAATACGATCTTATCTGCAGAAAACCCTAAAAATTCCATACATAAACAAAAAATGTTAGAACTAATAAATAAATTCAGCAAAGTTGCAGGATATAAGTTAACACAAAAATATCAGTTGCATTTCTATGCACTAACAATAAAAAATCTGAAAAGGAGATTACAAAAACAATTCCATTCACATAGCATCAAAAAGAGTAAAATGCTTAATAATTAAGCAAGGAGGTGAAAGAAATGAAAACTATACAATGAAAACTATAAAACACTGAAAAGAAAGTAAAGAAGATATGAATAAATGAAAACATACCACATATTCATGGATTGGAAGACAATATTGTTAAGATGTGCATACCACCCAAAGCAATCTACAGATTCAGTGCAACTGCTATCAAAATCCCAATGATTTTGCAGAAAAAGAAAAACCCATCCTAACATTCATATGGAATCTCAAGGGATCCCAAATAGACAAAACAATTTTGGGAAAGACAAACAAAGCTGGGTGACTCATACTTTCTGATTTAAAATCTTACTATAAGGCTATAGTAATCAAGAGTGTGGTAGTGGCATAAAGACAAATAAATACACTAATGGAATAGAACAGAGAGCCCAGAAATAAACCACATAAATGTTTAAATGATTTTTGTCAAGTTTTCCAAGCCCAGTCAATGAAGAAAGGATAGTCTTCAAAAATGGTGCTGGAAAAACCAGAAATCCACATGCAAAATAATGGAACTGGACCCTTATCAAATACCACATACAAAAACTAACTAAAAATGGATCAGACTTAAATGTAAGACCTAAAACTATAAAATTCTTAGGAGAAAATAAGGCAAAATCTTCATAACACTGAATTTGGCACCAATTTGTTTTGGGTATGACACCAAAGGGACAGGCAACAAAAGAAAAAACAAGCAAATTGGACTTTGTGTAAATTTTTTTTTAAGATTTTATATTTATTTGAGAAAGAGAGAGCAAACACATGAGTGGTGGGCGGAGGCGCAGAGGGAGAGAGAGAAGCAGACTCTTCGCTGAGCAGGGAGCCTGATGCGGGGCTCAGTCCCAGAACCCTGAAATCATGACCTGAGCTGAAGGCAGAGGCTTAACCCACTGAGCCACCCAGGTGCCCCAACACTTTTGAAATTTGTACATCCAAAGACATGATCAACAAAGTAAATTGGCAGTCCACAGAGTGGGAGAAATTATTTGCAAATCATATACCCAATAAAGGATTAATATCCAGAGTATATAGATGATTCCTAAAACTCAATAACAATAACAACAAACAACCCAATTCAAAAACAGGAAAAGGAACTGAATAGACATTTCTTAAAAGATACACAAATGGCCAGTAAGCACATGTAAAGACGGTGAATACCACTAATCATTCAGGAAATGCAAATCTGAATTACAATGAAGTACCACCTCACACCAGTTAGGATGGCTACTAACCAAAAACAAACAAACAAACAAACAAAAAACCTCATAAAACAACAAATGTTGGCAATTAGATGCCTTGTTGGTAGGAGTGTAAAATGATACAGATGCTGTGGAAAACAATATAATAATTCCTCAAAAAAGTAAAAATAGAATCGCCATATGATCCAGCAATTCCATATATTCAAAAGAAGTGAAAGCAGGGTCTCAAAGATATATTTGTACACTCATGTTCATAGCAGCATTATTCATAACAGCTAAACATGAAAGTAACCTAGATGTCACGGACAGGTAAAAATAAATAAGCAAAGTGCAGTATATACATACAATGCAAATCTTTCAGCCTTAAAAGTTCTGGCATGCTACAACATGGATGAACCTTAAGAAAATAATGCTGAGTGAAATAAGCCAGTCATAAAAAGACAAACATATGATTCCATTCATATGAATTTTCTAGAATAGTTAAAATCAGAGAGATAGAAAGTAGAACTGTAGTTGCCAGGAGCAAGTAGCAGAAGGGAATGGTAAGGTATTACTTAACGGGTACAGAGTTTCACTTTTACCCAAATAAAAAGAGCTGTAGGTGGATGGTGATTGTTGGTGACTCTTGCCCAACATTATGAATGTATTAATATACACTTAAAAATGATTATGATGATAGATTTCATGTTAGGTATATTTTACCATACCCCCCCCAAAAAAATTAAAGAACCAAATGAAAATTCTAGAACTGAGAAGTACAACATCTGAGATTTTCTTAAGAACTGGATTTACCTGGGGGCGCCTGGGTGGCTCAGTGGGTTAAGCCTCTGCCTTTGGCTTGGGTTATGATCTCAGGGTCCTGGGATCGAGCCCAGCATCGGGCTGAGCCTCTGCTCAGTGGGGAGTCTGCTTCCCTCTCTCCCTCTGCCTGCCTCTCTGCCTGCTTGTGATTTCTCTCTCTCTGTCAAATAAATAAATAAATAAAATCTTTTAAAAAAAAGAACTGGATTTACCTAAAAACAGAATAGAAAGGACATAAAAATCACTGAAGTTATAGACAGCTACATCAATATTATGATCTAATTATCAAATGTGAAGAACAGAAACAAAAAATATTTTAAAAAATGAACAGTAACTTAGGGAACTTTTAAAAAAAATTTATTAACGTATAATGTATTATTTGTTTCAGGGGTACAGGTCTGTGACTAGTCAGTCTTACACAATTCATAGCACTCATCATATGTGATGATAGCTATACCCTCCCTAATGTCCATAACCCAGCTACCCTATCCCTCCCACTCCCCTCCCCTACAGCTACCCTCAGTTTGTTTCCTGAGATTAAGAGACTCTTAGGTTTGTCTCCCTCCCCAGTCCCATCTTGTTTCCTCTTGCTTCCCTTCCCCCAACCCCCACCCTGCCTCTCAAATTCAACTTAGGGTCCTCTTAGACAAAAGCTAAAGGTCAACCATACATGTAATTGCATCCTAGAAGAAAAGGTGATAAAAAATGAAGCAATATTTAAAGAAATAATTGCTAACAATTTTCCAAATTTAGTAAATGATAAATGTATAGCTTCAAAAGCTCAGTGAAGCACAAGGAGCATAAATATGAAGAAAAACATGCCCAAGCACCTCATAGCCAAACTTCTGAAAGAGAAAGGTTTAAAAGCAGTCAGAAAAAACTTACAGGAGATCAACAACTCAGAATGGCCGATAATTCATCAGAAACCATTGAGGCCAAAAAATCTTAAAAAGTACTGAAAGAGTAAACTACCAACCCAGAATTCTATGTTCAAGAATATAAAAGTACAATAAAAATAATCAAAGATAAAATAAAACTAAGATAATTCATTGCCAACAGAAATTCACTACTATCAGAAATATTAAAGAGATTCCTTCAGGCTAAATGGAAACGACACTATATGAAAACTCAGATCTTTGAGAAGGAAGGTAAAACCTTGAAAAGATTTTAAGAAAAAGCAAAGGAAGCAAATATAAAAGGCTGTATTTCGGGCGCCTGGGTGGCTCAGTGGGTTAAAGCCTCTGCCTTCAGCTCAGGTCATGATCTCAGGGTCCTGGGATTGAGTCCTGCATCGGGCTCTCTGCTCGGCAGGGAGCCTGCTTCCTCCTCTCTCTCTCTCTGCCTGCCTCCCTGCCTACTTGTGATCTCTGTCTGCCAAATAAATAAATAAAATCTTTTAAAAAAATTTAAAAAAATAAAAGGCTGTATTTCCTCTTAATTTCATTAAAATCCAAAGGACCACTTAAAGCAAATATTACCTTATCTTGTAGGGTTATCATGAGTGTAAATGTAATACATATAACAGATATATCATGGTTAATGGACAGGAAAGGGAGACCTACACAGTTACAAGTTTGCTACATTTGACATTAAATGATACATTATTTATAAAAAAAATGTGTATGTTAATCTCTAGAGAGACTTCAGAAAAATAATACAAGAAGGATAGCTAAAAAGTCAATAGTCAAATTAAAATAGTATGCAAAAATTATTCAAATAATCTAAGAGAAGTCAGGAAACAGAATAAAGAAACAAAAAAAAGGAGGGGGACAAAAAAGAAATAAATAGACTAAATATGCCAGTAAAAGGCAGGTAGCAGAATAAATTTTTTAGAAGAGCAAGACTCAAGTATTCACTATCTCTAAGAGATCCACTTTAATATAAAAACATAGATAAGCTGAAGATAAATAGGTAGAAAAGACATAGGGTGTAAAAAATAAACATAAAAAAGCTGATGCGGCTATATTAGTATCAGACAAAATAAACCACAAGAGTATTACCAGACAAAGTCACATTTCATAACAATGGAAAGATAACTCATCATGAAGACATAATAATCAAAAATATGTATGTGCCTATAAACAAAGCTTCAAAATACATGAAGAAAAAGCCAAAAAACAAGTCTCAGCTTTTGCAAAATAATGTACCAATAAGCAGTCAAGACACCTGAATTTAGCCATGCATCAGGTGACTGACCTTGTGGAATATTATCTCTCTGAGATGTTGTTTAATCATCTTAGAGATAATAATAACACCGATCCTCAAGATTTGTTTGGGGGCTTGAAAATAATGTAACAGAATGACCTAGGATAGCATCTGGCAATCAATTGGAAACTTTGAAATGCTTATCACATGTCTTGAATCAGAATTATTTTCTATCCTCACCACTGCCTAAATCAAGGTAAGAAATGAAGACTGAATAAGGAGTTAGTAACATGTTAACAGTGACACTGCTGAAACAGTTTTTCCAGGGTAGAGAGATAATAGGCTTAATATTATTATTGTGGATGCAACAGGACCTATTTCTCAGCTATCCTAACCCAAAAGGGACTTTCCCAAGAAAAGATCTTCCTGGTCACATCTGTCTGTCAGAAGCTAACAAAAGACCTCACATGTCAAATAAAGTGAAAGCTGCAGGGCCTGAAAGAAGACAGTCAGGAGGTTAATAAACAAACAAGGGGGTTAATAAACCAGGAAGCCAGCATTTTCTAGAGCATATTATCAGGAAACAAAATCACTATAGAATTTATCGAAGTTATAGTATTTGGAGTCAATTTTGAGTGCTTGTTAATAAAAAATGAGAATTTTGATAACTAGCAATATAAATAATGACAATTACAGCATCAAAATGGAATACAAGAATGACATGGGACACACATAAGTGGGAAGGAAAAGCCAGAATTTCACAATGAGAAATGCCACTTAAAAAAATAAAGGTAAAAAAAAAAACAAAGTTGCCACCCTAGCAGTAACGTATTTAAAAGCTAAGAGGATACATGGGTATTGATGTCAGAAAGTACCACATATTTTCAGTTTATTGCATATGTTTTCATATATATCAATGAAATTAAAGATTACATGGGTTTATTCCTAAATACATGTTCACTCTCAACCACTGTTTTTGTTCTTTTAATAAATTCCCAAGATATACACAATGGAACACTACACAGCCATCAAAAAACCCTGAAATCTTGCATTTGCAACGATGTGGATGGAACTAGAGGGTATTATGCTAAGTGAGATAAATCAGGGAAAGACAATTATCATATGATCCCTCTGATATGAGGAATTTGAGAGGCAGGACAGGGGGTCATGAAGGGAAGGGAAGGAGGAAAAATGAAACAAATGGGACCAGGGAGAGAGATAAACCATGAGACTCTTAATCTCAGGATACAAGCTGAGGGTTGCTGGGGGTTGGTGGGAGGAAGGATAGGGTGGCTAGGTTATGAACACTGGGGAGGATATGTGCTATGGTGAGTGCTGTGAATTGTGTAAGACTGATGATTTACAGGCCTGTACCTCTGAAACAAATAATACCTTGTATGTTGATTTTAAAATTTAAATAAATAAATAAATAAATAAATAAATAAATAAATAAATAAATAAATTCCCAAGATAGATAACTGAGTCTAAAATTGATGTATCTGGAAAACCCTCTATCTGAAAACAGTAGGTAGAAGTCTGATGCTCAGATTGATCAGAATATTTTCACAGCGCTTGCTTTTTCTAGGGGTGCTACACATGAATTTCCCCCCAAAAGGATCTTTTTAACACAAAATAGTATATTCCTGTTCCACAGTCATGTGGGATAGTTCTTATATTGATAAAATGATGAAAATTCAGCATTCATGACAAGACACTAAAGCTTACACATTAACCAAATGTTCCTAGTGTTTCTAGAAATTTAAAAGTTGTTATAAGGCAATCTCTACTTTTCTGTGGAAAAAGATAATTACCTGACATAGATGTAACCTCTGAAAGACCTTGGGGAAAAAACCACATACATCAACCTGTCTTACTATGATTTCTTGATAGGTCAAATTTCACTCCCAATGGCTTGACAAGCGCTGAGCATATTACCACTTGATATATAAGTGTAAAATAACATTAGCTTCAGTAATAACTCAGTTCTACCTATGACTTTATAGGAAATCAAGCTCATGACAACTTTTTCATGAATCTGAGTTACTAATTCAATGGGAAAATTATAATTCTACCATAATAATTTATATACGGTATATATTAATATTAATTATTCATTTCCTGGTAAAGAAATACATGCTTTAAGTGAATAGTGAACCATGTAGTTCTGTCATTCATGTTGGTATTGTGTATCTTCTATATGTCAGTAAATTAAAATTGTCTGAAAATAGTGTATTTCTGTCTAATACACACATAGGTCACTGTGATTTTCTAAATCAGATATAGGTCCAAAATTACAAAATCCTTTAGAGATATTAATGTAAGACAAAAGGAACGTGATATGATGGCACTCACCTGCTGAGTGATGAACTAAAGAGGATATCCTAAATGGGGCCAACAAAGAAAATTTGTATTTTTCCTTGAGCCTGAAGCCCACAAATGAATCACCTGATCTCATTAACATGGTTGCTAGACATTTTGTAAAAGTGGTACTAATAGACTATCCTGGCAAAGAAGAACCACAGATATGGTGGTTCTGTTTGACTCTAAATATCAGGCAACCTAAGGAGCAGAATCAGTAGCATGTTAGTAGGAACTCCACAAGTGTGAGTGAGAGTTGGTAAGCAAAGTGCTAGATCATAGGTCACTCACTGAACACTTTAGGTTGGCCTGCAGGAAGTATCAACAACAGGGGCATTTCCGTATGGTCTAGCAGAGTGTATGCATAGTTAAAATGCTACCGAGTTTTATAATTGCCGTTTACAACATGGAGGAATAAGGTCAACAAGAACTAAATGACTGTCCAATTTCACACAGCAAGGCAGTTATGAAGCTGAATCTAGCCAACAGGAGAGAAAATTTACAGCTTTCAAACACCTAAAATATATCTGATGTGGCATATAAGTTATATAACATACATACATGTAAGTATATAACAACTATATAAGTTGTTGCTTCATGCTGAGCTACTATTGGTTCTTTGCCGTAGGAGAGTAAAAAAAAAAATAAAAATTAAAAAATTAAAAAAGCAAAACAAAACAAAACATCTCACAAACTTCCAGCAAATGCATGATCACCTTTGGATTTTCTTAAGGCATAACCATTGGAAATATTTATTTCAGCAATAGATGTGCTACTTTTCTTCCATGTTCCCACTGCTTTTGTTTTGATAAAGCTCTACATTTTATCATAGACAAACCCTTAAACGAAGGAAATGCACACATTTTCCTTTGATATTTTAGTCAAGTAGCATTAGGTACATAATTATTGTTTTTGCACATACACCAGGAAATATTCTCTTAAAATCTGCCTGAAAAAATCTATGTAGCATCTATGTAGCATTTCATATTTCAAAAATGAAAGTGGGTTTTTTTTTTCTTAAGAAGTCAACTAATAGTCTTTTATCTATAATGGCAGTGGGCAAATGACTTAGATTTAGAACTGAATTACGGTACTCTGACACTCTAAACTCATTTTTATGTTACTTTAATTCACTACATTTTAAAAATAGGTAGAGTAGACAAAAGAAATATAGTTAGAAAATAAAGGGAAAGGGGCGCCTAGTTGGCTCAGTGGGTTAAGCCTCAGGTCATCATCTCAGGGTCCTGGGATGGAGCTCCACATGGGGCTCCTTGCTCAGCAGGGAGCCTGCTTTCCCCTCCCCCTCTGTCTGCCTCTCTGTCTACTTGTGACTTCTCTCTCTCTGTCAAATATATAAAGAATCTTAAAAAAAAAAAGAAAGGGAAAAAGAAACTTTATTATACTAGCAGCATTGTACTTAATGATTAGATGATTTTAGGCATAAAACTGATACTTTATAACCTTTACCTTCCATATAAACTATAAACATTTTATATATACATATGTCTACATAGACATATATATATCTACATAGACATATATATATTATAAATATATATAAAATAGTTGCTGTTCTTTAATTCACTAGCCAGTAGAGCATCCTATTATACTACTTCCTCCTTAAACTAGTACCTTAATGAAAATTATTTGCAATTTTTTATCCTATCTGATAGAGCAAAGAATATTTTTATATATGCAAAATGGAAATCAACTGTTTTCAAAGAAAATCATTTTGATAAAGATGCATAATAGAAGCATGCATTAGTTTTTTAAATTTCTGACTAGCCACTTAAAATAGGTTCTCACAATTACCAGGAATTATTTATTATATATCTATATTTATAATTATAATTTCCAGGTTGAATATGTAACCCAGATTCTGTTTTTTGTATTGGTAACCCAGATTCTTGAAAAATTTGTCATTAACTTGATATCTCTATGAATTATGTTTAAATCTTGAAAAATAAACAGCAAATAATAATTGATGAAAACATTACTTTACACACAAAGATGATGGACGTATGCTTAGCACTTTGCAAACCATTAGTAGTAAAGTTAGACCTACTAAGAAATCAAAATCTGACAGTTCAATGTATATCATCATTTCTTCAGTCCTGTGGTATTTATTTCATTTCAAATTAGGTAAATGCTATTCATGACTGATCTACATAGTATACCTATTTTTTCCTTTCTTCACAATATATTATTTTTTGGCCTAATAATCTATGTATTTATCACCCTTAGTCCCTAAACAATGCTCAATTTGATAAATCTTTACTCAATATATCTAAACACATCAGGAATCCTAAAAATCCCGTCTTCATGGAGACATCTCTGCCAGACACCACTGACTTCCTCCAATTGGTAAGCTGCTCTGCAGTTACCCTCCTCGGATATTTTTTCTCTCCCATCTTGAGATTCCCTTCACCTTTCCTTTACTTAGGTCCCACATTTACTGTGTCCTGCATATTCTCTTTTCCTTAGTTTACTCCCTGCTTGAGGCCAAGCACATACTTCAGTAGTTTTCTAGAAAAGGATGCATGTAAGATATTTTTTAACATAGCATGTCTGAAATGTCTCATTTTTACTTTTAAATCTGATTGATAGTATAGAATTCTAGCTTGAAAATAATTTTTATTAGAAATTTCCAAGACAGTCTTCTAGCTTCCAGCATTGCTGAGAAGTCTAATACCACTCTGCTCCTTAAACTCTTAAGGAAACACATATTCTTTCTCTCTCTGAAAATTTGTACAGTTCTCTTCATGGATCAGGTGCTCTCCCTTGAACAGAAAAAAAACAAAAAGCATATTGTAATCAATTGTCCCTCTAGCCTATGATTTATCTATTTTGGCTCTCTAAATTGCTTGTGTACATAAAGGGAGAAACCAAAGGAGTTAATTCATGTCTTAAATATCTCCTAAATCAAAAAAGAAATGAACTCAGAAGGAACACACCTTGGCTAAGGCTCTAATTAGTATTTGTCCCAATTCTCCTCACCATCAAAACCAGGGACTATTCTGCGTTGGGCAGGCAAACTCCCACTAGGTTGTTACTTTAGGGCTTCATACTCATTGGCTTATTTAATCCTCAAATCCAATCAGAGCAACAGAGGTCTATTTTGGGAGTAATGAACATTTCACTGTGCTTAGAAACACAAAGCTTAATAACACTGAAAGTCAACATTTTATTTCAGTGACCAGGTCATGGTGACCAACTAAAAATAATCTCTAAATTGCTCTAATAACCATATGCTGATGAAGATTTGCAGGGCCCCTTTTCCCATGGAGAAACATTCAAAAAGATTTTTCTTTCACTTTGCACATTATGTTTTATTAAAGAGTCACTGACATACAATATTATATTAGTTTTAAGTGTACAACATGGTGATTCAACATTTATAAACATTATGAAGTGATCCCCATGATAAATCTAGCTACCATCTGTTACCATACAAAGTTGTTACATATTATTACATATTATCAAAAAGATTTTAAAAAAACACATACATAGAGGAATTATAAAGAAGAACACCTAAATGAAGGCCCAGGATATTAGTCTATGCTAGCCTTTTCTCCATTTTCTCTCCAAACTTATGGATTTTTTTGCATGGTTTCAGAAACTGCAAAAAATAAATCAATATTCTGGATAATGAATCAGAAGATAAACCAGGCATGTCTTTGAGAGTCAATATGTTTCATTTGCTTTATTGACAATATTCTTTTTAAAAATTCCAGGTGAGAGGTCTGAGATACATATTTCAGAACTTTTAATCCAGTGTTTTGATTATTTAGCATAATTTAAAGATATTAAACTATTTTATCTTCTGTGCATATTATCATGTTGACTTTGGGAGCAAGACAATGAACTCTGCTCGCTTCACAGTGTTGTGCAGAACTTTCTATGTACTTGGTTTTCCTTATGCTTCACTGCAGTCTTTACGTTCATGAGGTGACAGTAAAGGAACTCACTTGGGGGAGTTTTTCTAATTATCCAAAGAAAAGAAGAGCTTTTTTTCTTTTTTTAAGCTGAACAAATAATACACAGTTGGTGTACAAGAGAAGTCATCTTCATTTGTCCACCTCATAATTTTTAGTTCTCACTTGACTATTACACAGTAAATATTTTCATTCACATTTTGACAAATTCAAAAAATTGAAGCTCAGAGAGATTAGGTAACATGACCTACATTCCAAAGTTATAAGTGGCAACATTAAAATTTGCATGCAAGTTTTCTTTTAACTCAAATTCTAATGCTTTTCCAGTTTTGATGAGTAGATTTAAATTGAGTATGATGATGTTTCCTTGGCTTTCACTAATAGAGAGTTCAAATATTCAAGACATTTTCCCTCTAATGGGAAAAAAAAGGTGAAAGTTTAAAAAATTGCTTAAAAAATTTGAAACTATTATGAAAGTGTAGAAAGGTCCTTAAAATATTAAATGGCCAGATACATCACTTTTGTGATAGAATGCATTTGTTTCTTCAGCTTCTAAAACTGTGAACCAGGTAATTCAGATAAGACCCTGGCTAAAGATCCAGACTGAGAATGAGCATCTTCTCTAGAGATTTTAATGAAATGCAAATATGGATATAATAATCAGGAATATGGGTATGGGGTAGCACCCATAGGTCAAGGGCTAGGGTTGCTCCCGTTTTCTGGTGAAACCTCAAAGACAGGAGATGCAGTGGATGGGTGGGGGAGAGAAACGGGTCTGAAAACAGTGAAATTAAGTGAAGGTATGTGCACCGAACAACTGGGGCAGATATCCCCTCATTCTTCTTTTCTATCTCAACTCAAGACACAAGCATCTGACATTTATTCCCATCTTATCCTAATCCTAAATGGCTCCTCACTAAAGAAATGATCATAAAAGCTAATGTATATATCAGCTCCCTAGAATAATATTCTCCTCATTCTGACATCTGAGAGCCTAAAGCCTGCCACTTGTTCATTCTGTCTGTCTGGAGTCAGTATAGGAAACAGAAAGCATTCTGGATTGGCTTTTCTTTGGGAGGGGGGAGTCAATAAAAGAAATTTGATGATTATAAAATCAGTGGAAGTGATAGAAGAGCAAGATCTATAATCAGTTTTAGAACTCTCAGAACAGTACAAAACTGATATATAAGAACAGCTGCTCCTCCTCAAAAAGCAGAACTATGAAAACTATTGAGCACCTGAATGTACAGATCAGAAAACAGAAATCAGGGACGCCTGGGTGGCTCAGTGGGTTAAGCCTCTGCCTTCAGCTCGGGTCATGATCCCAGGGTCCTGGGATGGAGCCCTGCAACCAGCTCCCTGCTCAGCGGGAAGCCTGCTTCTCCCTCTCCCACTCTCCCTGCTTCTATTCCGTCTCTCACTGTCTCTCTGTCAAATAAATAAATAAAATCTTTAAGAGGAAGGAAGGAAGAGAAGGAGGGAAGGGAGGGAGGAAGTAACATAGTAGAAATCAAGAAACAGCTGCTGCCTATTCTGATTAACTCCAAAGAGCTGCAGATGAGACCCTGGAACATTCCTGCAGAGGTGCTCCTCTAGCACCTTAACTGCCTGCAGAAAACAGCTAAAAACAGCAGGAAGGTTTTTTTTTATCTAATGTGCAGACCAACTTTGCTCTCAGAATCCTGGCCACTGTGGAGTCTCAGGGAAGAGACAGTTTCTTGTTTTCCAGTCCATGCAAGAATAAGACTCACTAGAAGAAGGTGCAACTACACCATATCCCCCTAAACTCACCCCCAGGAAGAACTTGTGAACATTGGCACTCCATACCTTATCCCACTGTGAGCTCCAGTCAGGATATCAATCACAGCAGAGAACTGAAAGTAAACCACACCGACTGACACAATACTAACGAAACCCCCTCACCACCTGCCCCTCCCTTCATGGAATCAGCATTCAGGACAACCAAAGATCATGAGACCTAAGAGGAGAACCAACACTGTAAAAGAGAATGATGACCAAAATAAGAAAATAGGAAATTTAACATCAATCAGGAAGAATGAGACAGCTCTAGCATGATCAGGGAGATTAACTAAAGCTAGGATTCTTGAGAAAAGTGTCAAGTAGAGAACATGAACCCATTCTTTGAGATTTATGTTAAAACTGCTAAAAGTGAACAGATAAAATATTTTAAAGTGTACAGAGGAAAATATGGACAAAAAATATAAAAGAAAAGAGATAAATAAAAGACCAATCCAAAAGATACAGCCTCCAAGCAAGGGTTCCAGAATTAGAGAACACCCTCAAATGTAACCTACCTAGAGAGCATCCAGGCCAGACTATATAGCAAGATGATAGACTGTCTTCAGGAGGAGAAAATTCTGGAAAAGGAGAACTCCTCATGCTAGATAGTATAATGTAAAACTAGAGAAGCTAGAAACACTTCTAAGAACAATACAATTTTAGTAACATTGTTCCTGTAGAAATAGGAATCTCATCCCAGCATACTATTCAACAATAAACAACGATATAAATGCTGCTCACTGATTCCTCACTTTTAGGGTCAACCCAAAATTACTGCTCAGATGTATAAAATAGTATACACATGGGCCAAATTATGTAAAACATACATAGGGGATGATTCTGGGTCCCAGGCCCCTGCCAGCAACCATTACAGCCATCAGCCAACAGAACCTTCAAAATGGTAGCCAAAAGTTTTTTGAAGTTTTATTTTAGAAGTTTGTAGCCATTACTATGTTTGATCCAGAAAGTCAGGTGAGGGAGGAAAAGCATAGAAAATATGGTTGTGGTTCCAGAAAAAAAAAATATGATTATCAACACATTGAACAAAATAAAAGTAAACCTATATTTGATTGATCATGGAAGATAAAAGCTGGGAAAGGTGAAAGAAAGGGTAGGAACTGGAGTCCTTGTCTTGTGAGTGGAAAGCCAGGAGATGCTGTTGGTAAATTGAGAGCATACACACAAAAAAATGCAAGTGTAAACATAGCTTTAGAACTGCAGAAAAGATCAACAGAAGAATTTAAAATAATTAAACTATAAATATTTGAAAGGAAGAGGACAAAATGTGAGCCAAATCCTCATTTTTAGAGAAGGTGTCAACAGATGCGTATTAAATACCTACTCTGTAGGGCTCCTAAAGGGCTCAGTCAAAAGAGCATATGACTCTTGGGGCACCTGGGTGGGTCAGTTGGTTAAGCAGCTTCCTTCAGCTCAGGTCATGATCCCAAGGTCCTGGGATCAAGCCCCACATCGGGCTCCCTGTTTGGCAGAAAGCCTGCTTCTTCCTCTCCCTCTGCCTGCCACTCTGCTTACTTGTGCATACTCTATCTCTCTGTCAAATACATAAAATCTTTAAAAAAGAAAAAAAGAGCATATGACTCTTGATCTTGGAGTTCATTGAGTTTGAGCCTCATGTTGGGTGTAGAAACTACTAAAAATAAACTTAAAAAAAATACCATTCTGTGTCAGGCACTAGGCCAGATGCTGAGGACATAGTAATGCACACAGGAGCAGGAAAAGGGAATGTGACCATGACTGAAGAAATGAAGGTAAAAATATATCATCTAGGGCTACAGAGGTAATCATTAAGAAATACCAAAACAAGCATAGTAAAACAAAGTTGACTATGGGTCATGGTATTAGTAACTGGGGTGGGAGGTTGTGGAGAAGGAGGCTATTTCTTTCCCTGAAATGCTCTGTGTACCATCTAAGAGGCCGCTGTATCTGAAACTGCCATGTGGCCCCTTCGGTTACAGACCTGTGCCCTGGCTGCTGGGAGTGTTGTTCACAGACTGCCTTCTGCCATCAGCCCCTTCAGCAACCGTCTCAGCTGTGGAAAGCCAATTTTCCCAGAGTAATACAGCTTCCCAGATAGCCACACTCAATAACCGACTGATCCTGAAGTTGGGCTTGGCCATCTCATCCCAACTTGGAACTGATTACAATTTAGAGCCACTCCAGCTCCTGAGAGTCAGGGATACTATCATTGGGCCTTCGCTTCTACATGATTCTGCTTCCCTTCATTCCCTTCCACAAGGATTAATCCCAACGGTGTTCAGTGATAATCTATACACTACCCTCTGTCTCAGAACCTACTTCCCAGGAAACCCATCTCTCTGACAACCATTTGGTAGAGGTATTATGTTGATAAATACAACTTTAAATACCAACAGGCTACTATTCACCGTAATGTACAACAAATGAATAATTAGCCAGTAAAACAGATTATTTGTGACAATAGAATTTGCTTTACTTTTATTAATGTAAGTTTCTCTTTGTTTTATTTCACTTTGTTCTCTTTTGTATGGACTATTTTTTACCTAATATCTAACCCCAAATATAAAATTGGGCTATTATTTTGGATAAAATGGAAATATTACTAGTTTTTTTTTTATTACTGTGCATTTCCTTTCTATTATGCACTTTAATTTCATCAATACTTTTCCTCATGACAATATATTATTTCTGACTGGGCAAAAAACACATTTCAGTTATGAAATCTGTTAATTCATATGTATGTATGTAGCTTTACCACCAAATGATAGTAAATCCTTTTTTTGCAGTGTATCTCTCTGCAAGGCAAAGATCGTACATCCATTATTTATGTATCTGATTCCTAAATATTTCATATAAGGCAGATGACCAATAAATTTTTAAAGCATGAGTGAATGAATGAATGAATGGACTTGCTTCATATAATATCTCACCCAGAAATTGTTATACAACCATTAGCATATACTGACTTCTTGCTATGTTACTCATGACATTCTGAGTTCTAGGTATGCCAATCTCCTTGCAGTTCCTATACACTACATGTCTCGGCTTCTCAATCATTAAATCCATAAGTATTTATTAAATAACTACTCTGGGCCAGGCAGTATGTCAGGTGTTGGTGTTGAGGATATAATAATGTTTGTGGGGTGGAAGGAGCAATGCTTGAAAACCATCTCATTTTTCACTCTCTCCCTTCTGCCTGAAATACTTTATGGTTTGATTTTCTGGCAAATTTTTATTCTTCCAACATAAAGTGGTCATTAAAAGCATGGATTCAGACCACCAGCATTCAAAGCCTTGTTCCACAGTTACTAGTTTTGAGGTTTTGAGCAAGTTCCATAACCTCTAAGTCTACAATTTTCGTGTATTTAAAACATGGATAATAATTCTATCTACCTCATCCATATTATATTTACTTCATATAGTTGCTGAAAGGATTAAGTGATGTAATGTATGTAAAGGTCTCAGGTTAGTTCCTAGTTCCTAACTGTTTAATAAGTGTTAGCTATTATTGCCAATATTACTGTGCCCCACTGCTAGAAAAAGTTGAACACTGATAGCAAATTCTAAGATATATCAGCTGCCGCCAAAGTAGAGTGACTTTAGATCACCAACAAATCTTTTACTATTTTTTGTAAAAAATTTGTTTTATAATAAAAAATAAAAAAAAATCTAGTATGTACAACAGAGCATTAATAATCAACCCATCCTACCATATTATCCAGGAATCACTACAATGTTATGGAAACAGTGGGAAGAACAGCAAAATTTGGGAAGGAGCAAAGGAAGAGAACCCACATTGTTCTATATTTAAGGAAGCAAGTCTTTCAAAGCATATCTATGTTGCTTTAATTGCTTCTTTCATCACTTCTGTGAAGCAAGCAAAGCTTCCACAATTATCCTCATTGGAACTCTGAAGACCCAAGAGTTGGAAACATTACACTGGTCTCATAGTTTCCTTTTATTATGGATATAAACCAGTACTAGAAACAAATGTATAGCTTCTTTCTACTATCCAATGTTCTTTCTACTATCCAAAGTTCTTACATATGCACATGCTGGTTTTTAAAGATTTTATTTATTCATTTGACAGAGAGAGAGATCACAAGTAGGCAGAGAAGTAGGTGGGGGGGGGCGCTGTGGTAAGCGGGCTCCCTGCCAAGCAGAGAGCCCAATGTGGGCTTAACCCACTGAGCCACCCAGGCACCTCCACATGCTGGATTTTTTTTTCCTTTTTTTTTTTTAATTTAAGCTTTATTTAAACATATAATGTAACCCCACATCCCTCTCCCAACCCCTCTTCCCCCCACCCCCCTCAGTTTGTTTTATGACATTAAGAGTCTCTTTTGGATTGTCTCCCTCCCGATCCCATCTTGTTTCATTTTTACTTTTCCTACAACCTTAACTCCCACCCCCGTTGCATCTCCACTTCCTCATATCAGGGAGATCATGTGATAGTTGTCTTTCTCCAGTTGACTTATTTCGCTAAGCATAATACACTCTAGTTCCATCCATGTCGTCGCAAATGGTAAGATTTCATTTCTTTTGATGGCTGCATAGTATTCCATTGTATATATATATACCACATCTTCTTTATCCATTCATCTGTTGATGGACATCTAGGTTCTTTCCATAACTTGGCTATTGTGGACATTGCTGCTATAAACATTCGGGTAAATGTGCCCCTTTGGATCACTACGTTTGTATCTTTAGGGTAAATACCTAGTAATGCAATTGCTGGGTCATAAGGTAGCTCTATTTTCAATTTTTTGAGGAACCTCCATGCTGTTTTCCAGAGTGGTTGCACCAGCTTGCATTCCCACCAACAGTGTAGGAGGGTTCCTCTTTCTCCACATCCTCGCCAGTATCTGTCATTTCCTGACTTGTTCATTTTAGCCATTCTGACTGGTGTGAGGTGGTATCTCATTGTGGTTTTGATTTGTATTTCCCTGATGCCCAGTGATGTGGAGCACTTTTTCATGTGTCTGTTGGCCATCTGGATGTCTTCTTTGCAGAAATGTCTGTTCATGTCCTCTGCCCATTTCTTGACTGGATTATTTGTTCTTTGGGTGTTGAGTTTACTAAGCTCTTTATAGATTTTGGATACTAGCCCTTTATCTGATATGTCGTTTGCAAATATCTTCTCCCACTCTGTCAGTTGTCTTTTGGTTTTGTTGACTGATTCCTTTGCTGTGCAAAAGCTTTTGATCTTCATGAAGTCCCAATAGTTCATTTTTTCCCTTGCTTCCCTTGCCTTTGGCGTTGTTCCTAGGAAGAAGTTGCTGCAGTTGAGGTCGAAGAGGTTGCTGCCTGTGTTCTCCTCAAGGATTTTGATGGATTCCTTTCTCACGTTGAGATCCTTCATCCATTTTGAGTCTATTTTCGTGTGTGGTGTAAGGAAATGGTCCAATTTCATTTTTCTGCATGCAGCTGTCCAATTTTCCCAACACCATTTGCTGAAGAGGCTGTCTTTTTTCCATTGGATGTTCTTTCCTGCTTTATCGAAGATTAGTTGACCATAGAGTTGAGGGTCTATTTCTGGGCTCTCTATTCTGTTCCATTGATCTATGTGTCTGTTTTTGTGCCAGTACCATACTGTCTTAATGATGACAGCTTTGTAGTAGAGCTTGAAGTCGGGAATTGTGATGCCACCAACTTTGGTTTTCTTTTTCAATATTCCTTTGGCTATTTGAGGTCTTTTCTGGTTCCATATAAATTTTAGGATTATTTGTTCCATTTCCTTAAAAAAATTGGATGGGATTTTGATAGGCATTGCATTAAATGTGTAGATAGCTTTAGGTAGCATAGACATTTTCACAATATTTATTCTTCCAATCCATGAGCATGGAACATTTTTCCATTTCTTTGTGTCTTCCTCAATTTCTTTCATGAGTACTTTATAGTTCTCTGAGTATAGATTCTTTGCCTCTTTGGTTAGGTTTATTCCTAGGTATCTTATGGTTTTGGGTGTAATTGTAAATGGGATTGACTCCTTAATTTCTCTTTCTTCTGTCTTGTTGTTGGTGTAAAGAAATGCAACTGATTTCTGTGCATTGATTTTATATCCTGACACTTTACTGAATTCCTGTACAAGCTCTAGCAGTTTTGGAGTGGAGCCTTTTGGGTTTTCCACATATAGTATCATATCATCTGCAAAGAGCGATAGTTTGACTTCTTCTTTGCCGATTTGGATGCCTTTAATTTCTTTTTGTTGTCTGATTGCTGAGGCTAGGACTTCTAGTACTATGTTGAATAGCAGTGGTGATAGTGGACATCCCTGCCGTGTTCCTGACCTTAACGGAAAAGCTCTCAGTTTTTCTCCATTGAGAATGATACTTGCAGTGGGTTTTTCATAGATGGCTTTGATAATATTGAGGTATGTGCCTTCTATCCCTACACTTTGAAGAGTTTTGATTAGGAAGGGATGTTGTACTTTGTCAAATGCTTTTTCAGCATCTATTGAGAGTATCATATGGTTCTTGTTCTTTCTTTTGTTAATGTATTGCATCGCATTGATTGATTTGCAGATGTTGAACCAACCCTGCTGCCCTGGAATGAATCCCACTTGGTTGTGGTGAATAATCCTTTTAATGTACTGTTGGATCCTATTGGCTAGTATTTTGGTGAGAATTTTCGCATCTATGTTCATCAAGGATATTGGTCTGTAATTCTCTTTTTTGATGGGATCCTTGTCTGGTTTGGGGATCAAGGTGATGCTGGCCTCATAAAATGAGTTTGGAAGTTTTCCTTCCATTTCTATTTTTTGGAACAGTTTCAGGAGAATAGGAATTAATTCTTCTTTAAATGTTTAGTAGAATTCCCCTGGGAAGCCATCTTGCCCTGGGCTTTTGTTTGTTTGGAGATTTTGGATTTTTGTTTCAATCTCCTTACTGGTTATGGGCCTATTCAGGTTTTCTATTTCTTCCTGGTTCAGTTTTGGCAGTTTATATGTCTCTAGGAAAGCATCCATTTCTTCCAGATTGTCGAATTTGTTGGCATAGAGTTGTTCATAATATGTTCTTATGATTGTTTGTATTTCTTTGGTGTTGGTTGTGATCTCTCCTCTTTCATTCACGATTTTATTTCTTTGGGTCCTTTCTCTTTTCTTTTGGATAAGTCTGGCCAGGGGTTTATCAATCTTATTAATTCTTTCAAAGAACCAGCTCCTAGTTTCATTGATTTGTTCTATTGTTTTTTTGGTTTCTATTTCATTGATTTCTGCTTGATCTTTATTATTTCTCTTCTCCTGCTGGGTTTAGGCTTTCTTTGTTGTTCTCTCTCGAATTCCTTAAGGTGTAGGGTTAGGTTGTGTATTTGAGACCTTTCCTGTTTCTTGAGATAGGCTTGTATC
>ML093041.1:0-63301 GCA_003697995.1 Taxidea taxus jeffersonii | reverse complement strand
TTGAGTTCTAGCTTCAGAGCATTGTGGTCTGAAAATATGCAGGGAATGATCCCAATCTTTTGATACCTGTTGAGACCAGATTTATGACCCAGGATGTGATCTATTCTGGAGAATGTTCCATGGGCACTAGAGAAGAACGTGTATTCTGTTGCTTTGGGGTAGAATGTTCTGAATATATCTGTGATGTCCATCTGGTCCAGTGTGTCATTTAAGACCTTTATTTCCTTGTTGATCTTTTGCTTGGATGATCTGTCCATTTCAGTGAGGGGCATGTTAAAGTCCCTACCATTATTGTATTTTTGTCAATGTGTTTCTTTGATTTTGTTATTAATTGGTTTATATAGTTGGCTGCTCCCATGTTAGGGGCATAGATATTTAAAATTGTTAGATCTTCTTGTTGGACAGACCCTTTGAGTATAATGAAGTGTCCTTCCTCATCTCTTATTATAGTCTTTGGCTTAAAATCTAATTGATCTGTTATAAGGATTGCCACCCCAGCTTTCTTCTGATGTCCATTAGCATGGTAAATTGTTTTCCACCCCCTCACTTTCAACCTGGAGGTGTCTTCAGTTCTAAAATGAGTTTCTTGTAGGCAGCATATTGATGGGTTTTGTTTTTTTATCCATTCTGAAACCCTGTGTCTTTTGATTGGGGCATTTAGCCCATTTACATTCAGGGTAACTATTGAGAGATATGAGTTTAGTGCCATTGTATTGCCTGTATGGTGATTGTTACTGTATAATGTCTCTGTTCCTTTCTGGTAATACTTTTAGGGTCTCTCTTTGCTTAGAGGACCCCTTTCAATATTTCCTGTAGAGCTCGTTTGGTGTTTACAAATTCTTTCAGTTTTTGTTTGTCCTGGAAGCTTTTTATCTCTCCTTCTATTTTCAATGATAACCTAGCTGGATAAAGTATTCTTGGCTGCATGTTTTTCTCGTTTAGTGCTCTGAATATATCATGCCAGTTCTTTCTGGCCTGCCAGGTCTCTGTGGATAAGTCTCCTGCCAATCTAATATTTTTACCATTGTACGTTACAGACTTCTTGTCCCGTGCTGCTTTCAGGATTTTCTCTTTGTCGCTAAGACTTGTAAATTTTACTAATAAATGGCGGGGTGTGGGTCGATTCCTATTGATTTTGAGGGGTATTCTCTGCGCCTCCTGGATTTTGATGCTTGTTCCCCTTGCTATATTAGGGAAATTCTCTACAATAATCCTCTCCAGTATACCTTCTGCTCCTATTTCTCTTTCTTCTTCTTCTGGAATCCCAATTATTCTAATGTTGTTTCGTCTTATGGCATCACTTATCTCTCGAATTCTCCCCTCGTGGTCCAGTAGTTGATTGTCTCTCTTTTGGTCTGCTTCATTATTCCCTGCCATTTGGTCTTCTATATCACTAATTCTGTCTTCTGCCTCATTTATCCTAGCAGTAAGAGCCTCCATTTTTGATTGCACCTCATTAATAGCTTTTTTTATTTCAACTTGATTAGACTTTATTTCTTTTATTTCTCCAGAAAGGGTTTTTATTTCTCCTGACAGGGTTTCTCTAATATCTTCCATGCCTTTTTCGAGCCCGGCTAGAACCTTGAGAATCGTCATCCTGAATTCCAGATCTGACATATTACCAATGTCTGTATTGATTAGGTCCCTAGCCTTCGGTCCTGTCTCCTGCTCTTTTTTTTGTGGTGAGTTTTTCCGCCTTGTCATTTTGTCCAGATAAGAATCCGCTGTTCTCCTTGTTAAGTGAACTTGGTCTTGGCTGTATTTCTTTGATCTTCTGGGGGAGGGGCCTGTTGTAGTGATTCTCAGGTGTCTTTGCCCCAGGCGGAGTTGCACCGCCCTTATCAGGGGCCGGGCTAAGTAATCCTCTCAGGTTCGCTTTCGGGAGCTCTTGTTCCCTGAAAGCTTTCCGTAGAGTTCCAGAGGATGGGAATGACAATGGCGGCCTCCCAATCTGTGGTTCAGAGGAGCCGAGAGCTAGGGACCCCAGTCTTCAGTGCGCCTTCATAGAAAAGCATTTAATCCCTCCGGTCTCCCCAGCCCACGTTTGCGCCCGGAGACCACGCGCGCCTGGAGACTGCGCGTGCCGGGAGACCGCGCTCAGAGAAAATCGTGCCTAAGCAGTCCCGTCTCACTGGCTTCTGGGAGCGCTCCGAGCTCACCCAGCCTGTGACCAAGCATCTCTGTCTCTGGCAGAGTCCCACCTGGAGTCTCCGAACCCCGTAGATTCCTGAGGTCTCCCGGGTTGGAGTCTCCCTGGATCTTGGGGGACCCCTCGCACAGAGCACCGGCCCGTGCCACAGACCACTAGGAAACCTCGGCTCTGTCTCTGCAGCTGGCTTCCCTGCTCTAATACCTGTGAGCTCTGCGACACTCAGACACCCTCGATCCTTCTGTGACCCCGCGGGACCTGAGTCCACGTTGTCCCCGTGAGGTCTTCACCCCAGTTTAGCCTCTGGAGTGATGTCCCTCCGTGGAGCCAACTTTTAAAAATTCTGATTTTGTGCTCCGCCGCTTGCCGGGAGCCGGCCCCTCCCCCTGGGGTCTATCTTCCCGTCGCGTTGGATTCACTTCTCCGCTGGTCCTACCTTTCAGAAAGTGGTCGATTTTCTGTTCCTAGAATTGTTGTTTTTCTTCTCTTCGATCTCCTGTTGGATTTGTAGGTGTTCGGAATGGTTTGATAGGCTATCTAGCTGATCTCCTGCTGGCTGATGTCGTCTCAGCCTGCTACTTCTCTGCCATCTTGACTCCTCCTCCCCACATGCTGGATTTTAAATCAAAGCTTTAAAATGCTCTTTCCTGGGTCAAACTTAGATGATCTAGTTGGTGGGATGCCTGGGTGGCTCAGTCGGTTAAGCATCTGCCTTCAGCTCAGGTCATGATTCCAGTCCTGGGATAGAGTCCCACATCAGGCTCCTTGCTCTACAGGGAGCCTGCTTCTCCCTCTGCCTGCCATTTCCCCCTGTTTGTGCTCTATCTTTCTCTCTCTGACAAATAAAGAAATGAAATCTACAAAAATGATCTAGATGATTGGTTACTGTGGTACCACTTCTGTGAGTGCACAGATGTATAGCCTCTCCATGAACACAGCACAGAGTTCCACAGGAGGGGATGTTGTGGGAACATGTGTTGTCAGGAAGACAGTGGATTGCTACTCCTTTCTGCCTCCTTTTCCAATCAGGCAACCAATCAGCAGCATGTATTAAGCACCAATAATATACTCATTCTGTAGGTAATCCAGGATATTGAACCTGATCTTAATTTACCCACAATAATTTAACTGAATGCCAAAACTCTTCCCATGGAACAGTGAGTATTATTTGGATGAATAATAGTTTTTCTACTTGAGGGTCTTGGATTCAAGTTCCTATTTGTAGTAACATCTAACTTTCAGAGTTGTTATGAGGATCAGTAGAGTTACTGTAGGGAAGTCACTAGAGCATTGTCTAGCATATAACAGGAGCTTAGGAAATAGTAGCTAGTGCCATGGGTAATGTGGGTACCTGCAATAATGGGCAGTTAAATTTTGAATAGTTTAAGCCTGTGGGTTCAAATGCTATTGACATGCTCATGGAAGATTAATGTGCATTAGTTTGATGTCCATTTTCAGAGGAAAAGCTAGTATCCGACTTTTTTTTTCCTGAAAGAGCCTTCTGTATTCTTTTTAGGGCCACCATAACAAAATACCACAGACTGAGTGGTTTAAACAACAGAAATCTATTTTGTCATAGTTCTAGGGACTAGGAGTCAAAGATCAAGATGTCAGCAGGTTTGATTTCTTCTGAGGCCTCTCTCCTTGTCTTAGAGATGGCTGCATTCTTGCATGTTCTCTTGGTTGTCCCTCTGTGCATGCATGCTTCTGATGTCTCTGTGTGTCCAAATTTCTTGTTCTTATAAGGATTCCAGTCATATTGGATTATAGCTTACCCTCAAGACCTCAATGAAATCTAATCATCTCTTGGAAGAATTTACTTTCAAATATGGTTACATTCTGAGGTACAAGGGGATAGGTCTTCAATACATGAATGTGGGGAGGACAAAATTCAGACCATAACACCTTTGCCAGGTAGAACAGCTTCACAGAGATGGCTTATGCACAACAAGCATTATTATTGCCTTATCAAAGAACCCCAGTGGAAAAGAAAGCATAAGGGAGATACAGGAAAAGTCTCTGACCATTGTCAAAGAATGTGGCACACACACCTAAAGTACAAAAACACTGACATTCTGTAGATGAATCTTAGGAGATTTAGTCCCATGCTACAGAGGAAGGAGGAATGGAATTTACCTCATAAGGTCTCAGTAGGTATAACTGCAGGGCACAGAATGAGAACATGTCCTCATACCTCAGTGTCTGGAGAGATGATCATTGGAACAAAACATCACCTTCTTAAAGGCCAGCATTGCTTTCTTTCAGAGCCACCAAGCAACAGAGAAGAGGGTGCCAAATGGCATTTGTGGTGTCCACGCAGTCAGTGTCTAGAAATGCCCAAGGCATTTAGAGTATGCCAAGACTTTATAAATATACTTACATTTCTAAGAATGTGCAATTATGAAAGTGTCACTGCAGGTGTCACCATCAAGTGCTATTTTCTGGAGTAACCTTAGGCACCAGCAACATGGTGGTCTTACACAGATGCTGTAATATGTAATGGTTAACACTCCAGGTTCTTGTTTGGAAGCTGCTGGTGCAGTGTCAGAAGTGATACTTACTACTGGTGGCTTTGGGCAAATTCCTTGACCACCGCTTCCCAATACCTTCATATCTAAAATGGGAATAATACTGATTCTTTCATCAGTGGGTAGCCTCAGAATTATATAAGTTAAAATGTGCAAAGTGCTAAGAATATGTCATTACCAAGAAATCCAGAGCGAAGAACCTGACCTCACTAAAGGAGGGAAGAGCTCCAAAATGTTCATTGTCAGATACAGCAAATAAAAATACTGGATGTCCAGTGAAAGTTTATTGTCATATAATAATGACTATTTTTAGAATAAGCATGTCCCAAATATTACAGGGACACTCTTAAAACCATTTGTTTGTTGTTTACCTGAAATTTCAACTAACTGGGCATCTTGTATTTTTTACCAGGCAACCCTAAAGGAAACATACTGAGTGATAATGGGAAAGAATATCAAAAAGCATAATACCTTGAATGTCATAGTTGTTTAAAACACACATGCCTTAGGGCTGCCTGAATGATTTAGTAGAGCCAAGAGGCTGTCACGTAGAGAATCTGTGATAAAAACAGAGCATTTGGATTGATTACTTAAGAGTTGAGGAGAAAAATGAATCAACTAAACATCATGAAAGTAGCCTCTGAATTATTGTTTCAGTTCTCCAATATAAGTTATGCATTTAGAAGATATTCATTAAAAGCTTGATACATGAAATATTGTGAATGATTAAACAAATAAAGAACAATACTTGAATGAATGAAATATATGAGAAGAGTGAATTAGAAAGTATAGAGTGAGTGAAAGGAGCCATGGATTCAGGGAGATAAGTCAGAAATGGCTTGTGGGAATCTAGCTGGAGGGAATGAAGAACAATCTAGAATAGGTGGAGTTGAAATGGAGAAAAAAGATGCTAAAAACATTTCAAGATAAAAGTCACAGGACAGGGGAACTATGCACAAGCTTTATTATCATCATCCAGCAGTGAATGCTCTCCTCAGAAATGTGTTGGTTCAGTTGCCTCAGACTGTGTAAAAGATACATGCTAGTGGGAAAACATTTCATGTGAATCCCACAAGATTTTTCATTCCAAGGATTCTGGGAGGAGAACAATAACAAAACAAAATAAAGCAAAACAAAAGTTGTTGCTGTTGTTGTTGTTTGCTTTTTTTAAGCAGAAGAGAAGTTTAATCATAACCAGAAGTAAATATTCATCAGACAGTGAAGAGTCACACTGTCTCTAAGAGGACTTCTAAAAGTAAAGGTAGGGGGGCTGCTGGGTGGCTCAGTGGGTTAAGCCTCTGCCTTCTGCTCGGGTCATGATCTCGGGGTCCTGGGATTGAGTCCCGCATAGGGCTCTCTGCTCAGCAGGGAGCCTGCTTCCCCCTCTCTCTCTGCCTGCCTCTCTGCCTATTTGTGATCTCTGTAAAATAAGTAAATAAATAAATAAATCTTTAAAAAAAAAAAGTAAAGGTAGGATGTGTGCACATTCGCATTTGAGAGTCCTGATGTAAATAAGCTTCATCTAAGACGGTTGTTCCAGTATTCTGATCCGTACCCATACCAGACACTTCCACTCTCTCCTCTTGAATATAATACAAGAGAAAAATATAATTAAACCTCTTCAAAATGGCAAATCACAAAGGATTTTCTCTTCTTCTTTTTTTTTTTTTTTTAAGATTTTTATTTATTTGACAGACAGAGATCACAAGTAGGCAGAGGGGCAGGCAGAGAGAGGGGGTGGGGGGAAGCAGGCACCGTGCTGAGCAGAGAGCCTGATGTGGGGCTCGATCCCTGAGCTGAAGCCAGAGGCTTTAGCCCACTGAGCCACCCAGGCACCCCAAGGATTTTCTCTTCTAACATGCCCACACTTAGTGCTTATTGATGTTGTATCATCACAACTGCTAACGCACAAACCAACAAAGGAATAAGAAGAATTGAAAGAAAGTCAAGTCATTATAAGGCTTCTTTATATAAACAAAGTATGTCTCTCCTTAGCAGAGAGGTGTTGAATTCTTCAGATTGGTCAGAAATTGACATTTCTTTAAACTTGACAGCTACGCAAATTGTGCAGCAGGAATAATTTTTATATTTATTAAAAATAAGTATTATCATTAATAGGATTGAGTTTTTTAGAATTTATAAAGAAATTACAGTGGTTTTTAAAAAATATTTGATGGTTTTGGTATATCACAAAACAATTTTTAAAAGCATTGTTCTATACTCTTCAAACTCATTTATTTTTTAAAAATGTAATCATGTTTCTGATGCAATTAGCCCTAGCTCAAATTTTTGAACACTAATTGGTCTCATTAGAGCAGATTTTTTACTTTTAACTCAGAAGGGGACAAAAGCCCCAAATAGTTATAGGGTTGAACTTTGAAATTTTCTCTATGGAACTTCTAACAGAAAAGCAGGTTGTCTGATACCACACATTTAGTTGGATGGCATGAAACTATTGCTACAATCCTCAAAATGATCAGGCTTGACATTCACACTGTCCCACTTTCATCCCCCTCACAGTTTTGCCAAAGGATGTTGTTCTCTCACTGTCACATATTTAGAAATCCAGTTTCATATTTTCTGAGTATTTTATAATCCAGCAATTTAGGAGTACAAGTGCAGCAAGGACAGAACAGAATTAGAGCAGACCACCAAGTGGATATACCGACAAGAGTGTTTCCACCACTATTTCTCCCTCAAAAGCAGGGACCAATTAAACCTCTAGCAGTGACAAGGAAGTGGAGCGTTCGAGTTCAGCCCATATTCTATGATGACATTAAGTACTGGCTGCTAATATCAGCCACCTAACATTAGCAATACTCAAAATGAAGAGTTAATAATCAAAAGAATGCAAAGAAAAAAATTTCTTTCAAATCCTTAGTCTTCCAATCTCACACTTAATTAGACCCCACAAAATGCTGAGTTCCCTCAAAAAGGACTGATAATATTCTTACAAGAGAGTTGGGAAGCAGTAATAGTAATAAGCCAAACTTTGTTTTTATTCACTCAATATTTATTAAACCATATTTCAATGTGCTAGGAATATATTAAGTATATAAATAGAAGTATATTAATTAATATATTACATTAAGTCTGGCACATAAATAAGTCTTAATGTGGTTTCAAGAAGCTATTAACATAAAAAACTAGTTAGAAGTACACACATGAGAGGTGCCTGGGTGCCTCAGTTGGTTAAGTGACTGACTTGATTTTGGCTCAGGTCATGATCTCAAGGTTGTGAGATGGAGCCCCAGGTCAGGCTACATGACTGGCATGGAGTCTGCTTGGAATTCTCTCTCTCCCTCTCCTTCTGCCCCTCTCCCCTTTTCTTAAAAAAAAATTTAAAAATGAAGAAGTACACACACAATGGTGGTCATGAGTCTGACATCATGCGTGCAGATACTACATACTTCAACAAAGGTGAGTTCTTAGCCTATGAAAACGTCAGTATTAGTTACCTAAATTAATGTGTCTTCCCAAATCGAACAATTTATTTTCCAATAGAAGTATTAGGTTCCTATGATTTTAAGGACAAACATAATAAGTCACAGGAAAAAAATAAATCAAAAAATGAGACATTTCAGCTTGAAAAGGGGAAAAAGCTAATATTCTATATACTTTAAATCAGAATCAAAGGTCTTGCTTCAAATGCCTGTACAGTTCACCAGGGTAAATGACTGGTATCTAAAAAGCTATAATACAAGCTAGAACATGATTAAATGCCATAAAAGAGGACTAGAGTATGAGATGGTAGTTGAAAGAAGGGAGAGAAGATATCCATTAGGAAATGTGTAATATTCCATGGGGAGAAACTATCTGAGTATATGCTGAAGTCTTTGGGAGGGTTAGGATCCACTGGACTGAGGGAGTTCTATGTACAGGGGATGCCGTAAGCAAAGCTGCAAAAGTGAGAAATTCTGAGATCCAGGCCCAGAGAAGTGTTCCATTAGCAAAACATGCTATGTATAAAGGGAAATATGACTAAAAATAGTAGGGAAATAGTGAGAACATCCAGGAAAATAAAATTTCCCTGATTTCTCGGTATTTCTATAAAAAGCCTACCCTCCTGAGACATAGAAATTAAAAAAAAAAAAGTTTGTTTTCACTTTCCCTAGAAACATGTTATGTTCCATATACCATTAAGATTAGATTGGTACTTACTTGTACAGCTAATTGCTCTGGTCCATAATTATGATAGAACTTCCCTTATCTCCCCTAGAGAGCCAAATGGTAACTCTGTGGATTATGCCCCTGGATTAAATAATCAAGGTATCAAGAAGACTGTTTCCCTAGGAATTTATAATTCAAAAGGGATGAAGCTCAGAATTTGGATACATCTTTAGGTCACAAAAGCTGTGGAGTCCAGTCCTTACACTTTCCTTAGAAAGATGTATTTGGTTTCTAAAAGGTTGTGACAATCCAAAATCCTTTCCATCCTATTTAAAGAATAAGGGTTTGTTTGCTTGTTTTCCTCTCTTTTCAGAAAGGGGGAAGGAGCAGCTGTCTTTCCCCAGAACAAATCCATTTTTCTCCATTTCTCCTCTAGAGAGTGAAACATCACTTGCCTTAAAAGTGTCCAGAGGAGCTTAAGTTGCCTACAGTCTAGCTGTGGGGAAGCAATGTCACAATGCTGCTGTTGATCTGGTTGTGAGCATCAATACAGAACTCTCTTCCCTCACCTGGAGGCCTTGTGCTTCTGTACTAACATATATATCCACATGCATACACGTATATATGTCTATACACACACACATACACAGATATGTAGTATTCATGTAGACACACACACAAGGGAGAATATCTCAGAAACTTCATAGTTTTTTGTACAAAACAGTCAGGATCATGAAGAACATTCACTGGCAAGCCAAAAGTTTTAATTTTAAAATGCTTCCTTTTAAACTGCAGGGAACACCTCCCCAAAACTGTAGGAAAGTGGTGCCTTATCCTACAGACATTACGACTGCTTCCGGCATAACATCATTTCAGTGATGTTATAAAAGGTCGCTTCAGCTCACAACAGAGAACGTGGAGAAAGGTGAAAATCAAAACAGCAGTTGCAGCCTAAGACAATTTAGTTCAACAAAACTCATTTCTATTTAGTTAACTCTCCTCTTGGGAATCTGAAGATACTAAAAAAAGACATTTTTCAAGATGGCTTCCTTCAAGGAACTGACTTTTTTTCTTATGAGACAAGACAAATACACACTTGAACTAGACCAGTGCTAAGATTTTTAGTTTAGACAGTAGCTGCTAAAAATATTTAGGAAAGGAGAACTCAATGCAGTTAGGAGACCATATTTCTGAAGGAGGTGTGTTCGGAAAGATTCTTCCTTCCCTACTTCATAATGAGTCATTTCTTTATATTGTGGTTCCCCAAATGGAACTGATAATTCTATACCTACCTGCCTTCAAGCCTCCATATTCTCCCAAAGCACCAGATGTCAATGAACGTAAGGATAGAAAAGGCTGGATTGACCAGATTCAGAAATCGTTTATAAGAGCATCTAGAAATTGCTTGAGTTTTCCCATTCAAGATCTTTGTACCTCTTGGCTCGGGAGTGAGGTAAGTTTGAGTTTGATCTTGGACAGCTTACTTAATCTCTCTGAGATACAGAGTTTCTCTTCTATAAAATAAAGAGGCCATGCAGATAAAATGAGATACCAGGTATAAAATGATCATCATATTATCTGACTCATAGACACACAATAAAAATTGTTTTCTGCTGTCCAGAAGCCACTCCTCCCAGATATCCTTGATTCTAGAAATGGCTTTCAGGTGAAATGTGGGACAATAGGGATGTCATTGTGTTGGGCAGAGGTGGACAGTCAGCAGTATATAAGGACATAAACTTGCTTATGATTTTCAACTTTAGTCATAAATATGAAAGGTGACAGACATAGGAAAAAATATTAAGAGCGAGTTCCCTATGGTATTGCAAGCTGTAAAATCAGCGAATACATGAAAAGTAAATGTTAGATTTTTTCTGCTCATTCTCTCCCTCTCTCTCTGACAAATAAATAAATTTAAAAAAAAAAAAGAATTTTTTCTGCTCTATGAAAAAGCAATAGCAATGACAAACATACAAGTGGGGAAAAACATGGATCCAAATGAATTTTTAAATTATGTAAACAAACAGGATTATATTCAGTTATAGAAAAGTACCATCATCACAGAGTGTGATCGAAAATGTTCCTAAGGGACAAAAAAAAAAAAAAATTGGGAATAAATCCATGATCTATTTTTGAAATTTTTAATTATGTAATTGGCTCAGATTTGCAATAAATTGCAAGGTTTTTCTCAGGGGGAAAGAATAAAGAATAGAAAGTAATCAGATACCAAAAAGTGAAAATTACATTAATTGAATAATAGCAATGAATCTGAAAATGTATTGGAAACTCAGGGAAGTTGACCCACTGTTGAGTTTCTTGAATGACTGCTTCTGGGTCAATAATATTTTCTGATAATACTCTTTGTGTCTTTTACTTTTCAGTGTGTGATCATTGCCATCTTTGATAAAGAGAAATTTTTAACTGGAGTAAGTCAGTGTGTTTTTGTGGTGCTACCTGGCTGCAAATCTGAGATGACATCAGGCACAGGCTCACTTTACTAATCTTAAAGTTTGGAGAAGGCAAATGTCTAATTTGGTCTGAACATGTGCTTTTGTTTTTCAAGAGATACTATTGCTGTCTGAGTTTGTTTTATATAGGTTTCTTCTAAAAATACGTTGATTTTACTGATTTAATGCCAAGATTTTGCTTTCTAAATAGGGAATTCTGAAGCTTCTTTTTTCTCATCAGATGACAGCTTCACCCATTGAGGACAGGAATTTCATGGCTCACAATTTTCCCCTAGGTACCATACATTCAATTCAATAAGATTCTTGGTCAATTTCCCTTCCAGGACTTCAAGTCCCCTTAATACCTGGAATGCATTCATTGCTTCTCTCTATCTTGAAGAAATAGAAATAATAAATTCATTGTGTCAATTACTTTCTCAAGTATATTTACCAGTTTGCATAAATTTCTCAAAAAAATAAATTTTGCATTTTTAATAAGCTTGCAAAGTTCTACTTAGAAACAACTTGCCACAAATGGCACTAGGATGCTTTTAAATGCTGTGATTAAAGAGCAGAGGGGGACCTGTCCATTGAACCTGCTTCAAATGAAGTAATAAAAGTACGTAATTATAATAAAACTATGATCAGATGAAATCAATGTCAAGGGAAGCTATGAGAGATCTTAGAACACCTGCTCCCACCTCAGGCCTTTTTTTTTTTTTACCTTTTTATTGAGATATAACATGTATATACAGAGAAATACACAAGTTATTAGTATATCACTCAAAGAAATGTCACAAATTTAATCTGCCTGTGCAATAAATTGCCTCTTGTGAATTACTGTTCTGGTCACTATTCCTCCCCAAAAGAAGAACCACTATTCAAACTTTATTTTTTTATTTTTTATTTTTTTACCTTTGTGGGCTCTTTATTTTTTTTTAAGCTTTTTTATTTAAACATATAATGTAACCCCACCACCCTCTCCCAACCCCTCTCCTCCCCACCCCCCTCAGTTTGTTTTATGACATTAAGAGTCTCTTTTGGTTTGTCTCCCTCCCGATCCCATCTTGTTTCATTTTTTTCTTTTCCTACCACCTTAACCCCCACCCCCGTTGCATCTCCACTTCCTCATATCAGGGAGATCATGTGATATTTGTCTTTCTCCAGTTGACTCATTTCGCTAAGTATAATAAGCTCTAGTTCCATCCACGTCGTCGCAAATGCTAAGATTTCATTTCTTTTGATGGCTGCATAGTATTCCATTGTATATACTATTCAAACTTTAAACCATAGATTTTGCTGTTTTGAAGTTTATATAAATGGAATCACAGAGTATATGTTCTTGTGTATCATTTATTTTGCTCCATATTAAGCTTATGAGATTTATCCATGTCATTGAATATGGCCAATCCACCTTTTAGGCATGAGACTAGGTGTGGACAAATCTGTATATTCTGCCTCCCAGTTGGTGGACATTCCCAATCTGCCATATTCACATAGAATTCTTAAACCAGTGGAGTAATAGTTTTAAATTCTGTGAAACTGTCAACTTACATGAAAATTATAAAGCATATACAAAAATAGGACAAGATGAACCCACATGTAGCAATCATCTAGTGTCAACAAGTTCATCAACTCAAGAATTCTTTTTTTTTTTTTATGATTTATTTATTTATTTGAGAGAGAGAGAAAGAGCATGAAGGAGGAGGGTCAGAGGAAGCAGTTGAGATAGTCTTTCGCAGACTCCATGCTGAGCGCCGAGCCCCACTGGGGCTCCAGGTAGGGCTTAATCTTACAACCTGAGTTGATGAAACCTAGAGATGTTGGCTTAATCAACTGTGCCACCCAGGTGTCCCTAGGAATTCTTGTTTCTTCTGCAATTCCACTTGCTTCACCCTCTTCAATTCACAATATACCCAATATCATTTCATCTATAAACATTTAAATGTACAACTCAGAAAGCCAGGACTCATTTTAAAATTTAGTTTAAATACTATTATTCTATTATTTCTTACTCATTTTTCTGATTAGCATTCATCCAATTTTGTCATACTCCCCATTTTTCTTGTTTGTTTGTCTGGTTGGTTGCTTAAAGCAGCATCCAAAGTCCATGTGCTTTAAAATGTCCCATTGGATCTCCAGTCACCCCATCCTGTTTTATTTTTTTCCTTGAAACTCGTTTTTTAAAAAAATTTAGAAATGGAGTGGTCTTAAAAATCTTACCACAGTATGAATTTTAATGCTTGCCTTCCCTTGGTGTCTTTTTCCCCCCCCCTAGATTAGCTAGTGGTTTATTTTGTATATTTTTCTCCCAAGGAAATTAGCTTTTACATTTATTCATTAGTTCCATTGTTTTTATGTTTTTCAACTCATTAACTTCTGTTTTATCTTTGTTAATTCTACTCTTTTAGTTTACTCTTTTTCTAGTTTATTGAGCTGAGTTTAATCTATTTCCTTTTCAGTTTATTTATATAGGCATTTGTACTCTACTTTTTCCTTTGATTGTTACTCTACTGTTGTCCTATAAATTTTTTTTGTGTGATACTCCATCTCTGTGAAAAAAGTTTGTAATTTTATTTTTTAAATTTGACCCAAAAGTTTCTTAACGTTCTTTTTTCTTTCCTTTTGAAGTTGAACAACCTACTTGGTTTCCATTTTCTGAATGGGTTATTTTTTGCCATTATTCTTTTGTTTTATAAGTGCATCCCTGTATATTCTTTTTTGAATCTCTTGCATTCTATGCTTTATGAGTTATTGCTGTGTTAGTGTACATATAAATATTAATGACTCTTAAATTTATTGTGATTTATAACCTTTAAGATAATAAAATACATTTATCTATCTCTGATGATTTTTGGTCTGACTTCTGCCTCAAAATGTATGATTGTGAGCTCTGCTTTCTTTTGATTTGTATTCACCTAGTGTATCTTTGCCCATCTATTATTATTTTTAAGGTCTGCTGAAAGATAACTTACATAGAGTAAAATTCATCCTTTTAGGTGTACAGTTCTATGAATTTGGACAACCATAAATAGTCATGTTGCTACCACCATAATCCAAACATAAAATAGTCCTATCGCCACAAGAAGTTGCTGTTTTTAGTTAATTAACCCACCTCCATCCTCTGCCAATTACTGACCTGATTTTACCCCACCAAGTTTTCTTTAACCTTTTTTTTTTAAGTTTTTATTTAAATTCCAGTTAGTTAACGTACAGTGTTACATTAGTTCCAGGAGTGTAATAGTGATTCAACACTTCCACACATCACCCTGTGCTCATCACAGCAAGTGCAATTCTGAATCCCCATCACCTACTGTACCCATCCCCCGACCCACCTCCCCTATGTAACCATCAGTTTGTTCTCGAGCGTTAAGACTGTTTCTTGGTTTTCCTCTGCCTCTCTCTCTCTCTTTCCCACATTTATACCCATTTGTTTTGCTTCTTAAATTCCACATATGAGTGAAATAATATGGCATGTATCTTTCTATGACTGACTTATTTCGCTTAGCTTTACCCTTGCTTCTGTAATATCTCATAAAGATTTTGAAGGTATCCATGTTGTTATATGGATCATTAGTTCATTAATTTCTGGTGTTGTGTGTTATCTGTTTTATGGCATATATATTCACCAGTGGAAGGACATTTGTGTTGTTTCCATAATTGGAATAGTGAATAAAGCTGCTTTAAATATTAACATAAAAGTTTTTGTGTGAATATCTTAATTTTCCTTTAGTAATTACCCAGGAGTGAAATAGCTGGCTCATATGGTAAGTGTAATATTCAGTTGTACAGAAACTGCCAGACTGTTTTGTAGAGTCACTGCATTACTTTGCATTCTTATTAGCAATGGATCAGAGTTTCAGCTACTGTCAGTTGTATTTTTTTCCCCTTTTTGCTTTGCTTTTATTTCCCTTCCTTGCCCTTTCTTCCTTCCCTTCCTTTCACAATTCTAATAGGTGTATGGTGTTATTGAATGATGGCTTTAATTGGCATTTCTTATTGATTAATAATGTTGGTGATCTTTTCATGTATTGATTGGCCATCTGTAATTCTTCTCTGATAAATATATATTCAAATTTGAGGTCCTGTGTCATTTACTTTATATAGAATTGTGAGAGTTATTCATGTATTTCAGGTATCAGATCTTAGATGTGTGTTTTGCAAATATTTTCTTCCAGTCTGTGGCTTAATTTCTTAACAAAGAAATTAGAACAGTAGATGCATTTAATTTTGTTGTCCAATTTGTCATTTTATTTTATGGTTTTGCGCATGTGTGTTCTATCTAAAAACTCTTTGCCAAATCTAAAGTCACAAAGATTTTCTCATATTTTCTTCTAGAAATTTTGTAGCTTAATTTTTACATATAGTTCTTGATTCATTTTGAATTACTTTTTGTGTATGGGATTGAAGCATAGGTCAAGGTTCAGTATTTTTGCATATGGATGTCAGGTTGCTCCAACACAACTTATTAAAAAGACCATTCCTTTTCCATAGAATCGTCTTAGAAATCTGTCAAAGGTAATTGACCATATTTGTATGGGTCTATTTCTGGATACTCTAATCTCTTCCATTGTGTCTATCTTTTCACTAATATCACATTCTCTTGATTACTGTTGCTTTCTACTGAGTAGTGAAATCAAGTGGTTTGCATCCTCCAAATTTCTTCTTCTTTGGGATTGGGATTACATTGAATCTACAGATCAGTTTGGGGACAATTGATATATTAATAATAATGAATTTTCCAATCCAGGAGCACAATAATGTGTTCATTTACTCAAGTTTTCTTTGATAGCTATGATCAAAGCTTTATACCTATTAGTATAAAATACTTCACACATTTTGATAGATTTATCCCTATTTTATGTTTTTGGTGCAGTTGTAAATTGTACTTTTTAAAAAATTAACATGTAGTGTATTATTTGTCTCAGGGGTAGAGGTCTGTGAATCATCAGTCTTACACAATTCACAGCACCCACCATAGCACATACCCCTCCCCAATGTCCATCCCCCACCATCCCATGCCTACCACTCTCTTCCCCTCCAGCAACCCTCAGTTTGTTTCCTGACATTAAGAGTCTCTTATGGTTTGTATCTCTCTCTGGTTTCATCTTGTTTCATTTTTCCCTTCCTTCCCCCATGACCTCCCCCTCCCTACCTCTCAAATTCCTCATATCAGTAAGATCATATAATTGTCTTTCTCTGATTGGCTTACAAATGGTACTTTTTATTTCATTTTTCATTGTTCATTGCTAGTGTATAGATTTGATTTTTGCATATTGTGCTTTTATCCTGTGACCCTGCCCAAGTCACTAACTAGTTGTAGCATCTTTTTTCAACATCCTTTGGAGTTTTCTTACTCAACAATCACATTGTCTGCAAAGATAGTTTGATTTCTTCCTTTCCAATTGGTATGTCCTTTGTTTCTCCTTCTTGCTTTATGACACTGCTAAGAGCACTATGGTATTTGAATAGAAATTGTGAAAGAAGACCTTCCTGCTTTATTCTCAATCTTGGGTGTAAAGCACTCACAACCAAATATGATGTTAGCTAAAAGGCTTTTGTAGAGGCTCTTTCTCAGGTTGAAGAAGTTCCCTTTTTCTCCCAGGATAATTCCATTATGGTCATAGGTCATATTTTGTGGGATTATAATCCCTTCATAACTATTTTTAGCAGCTCATAATATGGTCCATCTTGTTTAAGATTCCATCATATATTTGAAAAGAGTCTGTGTTCTCTTGATACTTGTTATTCTATAAATACTGACTAGGTTAAGTTGATTGATAGTATTTTTCTACATTCTTAGTGATATTCTGTCTATTTGGTCTACTGATTACAGGAAAAGAAATAGTACATCCTCCAAGTATAATTGTGGATTTGTTTATTTTCCCTGGTCAGTGTTATCAGTTCTTGCTTCATATAGTCTGAAGTGTATTGTTCAGTATAAACATATGCAATGTTATTATGCATTTTTGGTGAATTAGTCCACTTGGTGAATTATTCCCCCTTTATCTCTAATAATATTCTTTGTTCTGAAGTCTACTTAGTCTTATATAAATATAGCCCCCAGCTTTCTTTTTATTAGAGTTTGCATAGTACATCTTTTCCACACCATTCAAAAATTCTTATTTTGAAATATTTTTAGACTTACAGAAAAAAATGTAAAAAGAGTACAGTTTCTTTCCCCATCCATAATGTTAATACTATATAAAACCATAGAATATTTATGAAAGAACAAGAAATTAATGTTAGACAAAACTAACAACTAATACACAGCTCTGTTCTTTTCTGGCTTTCATTTTTCTTACTAATGTTCTTTTTTCTGGTATAGGATTCAATTCAAGATCTCAGATTTCAGTTAAATGCTGCTTCAGTATTTGTCAGTTTGTGGTCTTGCTTAGCTTTTCTTTTTTCTGTGTGACACTGACACTGTTGCAAAGTACTGACCACTTATTTTGTAAAATTCCTCTCAATTTGACTATGTAATATTTTCTCATGATTAGAATGAGGCCATCTATTTTTTTCTAAAAATAAAGCACACAGAAATCATGTTTGGCCCTTCTCTAACAATAAAAAGTAAGGACCTACCTTACTTCACTATGCCCTCATCCTAACTTAAGTAGTCATATCTGCAAAATCTTCATTTTCAAAGAAGTTCACATTCTGAGGTATGGAGGGTTAATATTTCAACATATGAAGTGAGGTGTGGGGGAGGAGGCACCACTGAAAAATGATGAGGGATCTTTTGTTTCAGATGCAGTCCATTTTTTAAGTTTTAACAAATATATTACTTTCAGGGTGATTGCTAAGTGATGGCTATAAATTTGAGGAGGTGATTTAGTTCTTTATTAAGCACCAATTTCATCTTGAGATGCAGTCTATCTTTTTTTTTTTTCAAAAATAGTCAAATCCTAAAATTAAAGGAACAAGCTAATTCATTAACTTCATAATGCTATGTTGATTTGTACTCATGACCTTGGAAATACTGATATAAAGCTTAAGGAAGTTTTGCCTGAAGTGTAGCTTAAGAAACAATATGCATAATACCTGGCCAGGCATCCAGAGTTAAAAATAAACATTAAACAAATTATATCAAATACATTTAAATTGAAATATAAATATGAATTTTATATAAATATTAAGCAAATCATTGTACATATAATTAAATCAAATTAATTTAAAATTTTGGTAATTACTTAAATACTAATTAACATGTTATAAATTAATATTAGAAATATCTATACAACTCTGTATTGCCCATAAATATCTGAAAAGGGGATCTGGGAATCAGTAGGATTAGCTGAGGTTTCTCCAAGTGATTGATGAAAAATGCAGGTAGAAATGTCCAAAATGCATTCCTCTGTGAAGGAAGAGTCAACTTCTGTCATGAAATATAATATTCTGTCTTGGTTCTCTGTAATATATATTTCTCCAGGCCACTGTTTCTAGTGTAGGTGAAGACTTAGGGTGCAAATTAATTACCTAGCGGTCACTATATATTTCACTTTCTCCAAAATACCCTCCTACTGTCTCAAAAGTTACATATGTATGTAAGCGTTGGTTCTGAGGTTCCTTCCATTTGAAGTGGTTGATTACTATACGGAAGAAACAGATATAAGGAAGGATAGAGTGGAGTCTTTTAGTCATTTTATTATGTTTCTTCTATCTATGAAGCAAGTCCTGGTACAAACAGAACATGTGGCCTCTCCAGTTATAAGCAATCCCACTTGATTGCCAAAGAAACACACTTGCCATGTACTCTGAGTCTTGCTGAACTCCCATGAATCATTTATCCATTGCAATTCTGTTTTCATGGGGCATAGTGAACACTATATGAGAATGGAGAAGGAAGGAACCCTGCACAGATAGTATCTTGTGTGCCTGCTCCCATCATTCTCTTACAAATCACAAATTCAAAGATAAAATTAAGAATGTCAAGATGGCAACAGTAAAGCATTAAGCCAAGCATAGGGTCCTTCTGACTGTGGAGCCCTGCGCAGCTGCTTAGGTCATATGCCCCCAAAATCATCTCTATTCTCAAGCTGGTGGTGATATACCCCTGACATAAAGTGATGAAAAAGGCACATCACCTGTATATTTTCTAAAAGCTCATAATCCCATTCTAATGGTGAAAAATATATCAGACAAACTCACATTGAAGGAAACTCAGAAATACTTGACTGGCACTGTCAAAACTGTCAGGGTCATTGAAAACAAGAAAAAGTTGAAATACTATCAAAGATCACATGATCTTTGACAAGATGTTAAGAGATAAGATGACTAAATGGGATATGACAGATTAGATTAAATTGTGGAAGAGAAAAAAAGGCATTCATTAAAAAACTGGTAAAATCCAAATAAAGTGAAATATTTAATTAAAAATAATATCCCACGGCTGGTTTCTTAGTTTTGACAAATACAGGTGACAATGAAAGCTGACAACATTGGAGGAAGCTGAAAGTAGGTGATGGTTTTTAACAACTCTCTATAAATCTTAAATTATCCCCAAAGAAGAAGTTTATTTTTAAAAGTTACTTTATCCCAACATCCTTGCTAGCCATTATCCTCGCTCTTCCTCTGACAAATAAATAATGACGATGATAATATTATGTTTTTTTTTTAAAGATTTTATTTTTATTTTTATTTATTTGTTAGAGAGAGAGAGAGAGCAGAGGCAGACAGAGTGGCAAGCAGAGGCAGAGGGAGAAGCAGGCTCCCTGCCGAGCAAGGAGCCTGATGTGGGACTCGATCCCAGGACGCTGGGATCATGACCTGAGCCGAAGGCAGCAGCTTAACCAACTGAGCCACCCAGGCGTCCCAATATTATGTTTTAAAATGAACTTTTCTCAGAAAAATTTTAATGGCAAGTAAGCTACCAAATAGGAATATAACTTATAAATATTTAAAGACACTATTAAGTTATGCAGAAAATATATCACTGAAAAAAACTATCTGAAATTTTAGTTTCCATGACCCCTTAAATAAAGTCTAACAAATTCCTGATTACAGGAAAAAACAGCATTCACACAAGAAGCAATAGGTTCTGTTTAGGTAATAACTTCAAATCTGCACCATGTTCAGGAAATTCACATTACGTCTTACTTAACATTCTCCCTCTTTGAAATGGCAAATATCCTGCTAATATCAAAATGTAGGAACAGTTTCTTAGAACATTTTCATCTATATTTCAACAAAAGCTGTTGAGATAACTGTAATACACAAAGAAGTACTGTTCAAGGTTAAGAAGAAAAAAGGTAGGATGAGGATAAAATCTTTGTGTCACCAAGCTGATAGCAGATAGAAAAATACTGTGCAGACCTTCTCCAACTGGCATCTCTGAAATCCTTTGTGTATGACAAACTGCCTTGATAAACTGCAATTATATTTGTAGCAAAAGGTCCTGGAGAGGAAAGGTATTGACCCAAGGAAAATGAAAAAAATCCCAAGGCACTCTTTGAAGGCCATTTATAGCCATACTTAAATAATTACAGTATGAGCCTAGGCTTTTTAACCATGTACCTCTCAAATTAGTGAGCCGAACCACAGGTGTGTAACATAGGTTAATACATCTTTTACTTAGAGTATAGCAAACAATTAAGGAAATGAAAATGAAATCATTATGTAAAGATACCGTACTCGTGCAAATTTTAAGGTCAGTATAATTATTTGGATAATGCAATATAGTTTCCCATCTTGTGAGACAATGGCATTTACAGGTGATCATTTAAAATTTTAATTCAAAAAAAAATTTTAATTCAAAGTTTACCAATATCAACCTTACACATGCACATAGTTTCAAGAGCCAAACAGATTATCTAAGCCTGCTCATAAGAAATATCAGGGTCCTGCTTGACTCCAACCCAATCTTGAAACAACCAAAATAATTTTTTTCCAGATGATTCATTAGTATATAATCTGGTAAGGTTTTACATCTTTTTGCATTTATTTTATCTTAACGGTAACATTAGTTTTCTTTATCAGAGGCAGACCAACTGTTTGCTCACAGAATACCCTGCCTCAGTTCTCCATGCTCCATTTTATCTACAGACCAATTATTTCTCAAGTTTTTGTTGTAGGCTGTTTTGAGGAAACCTAGTATAAAACATGGTAACCCTTCACTTCACATGCAAGGAGTCTGTATTTCTGATTTCGGAAATTATGAAATTGGGAGATAATACAAGAGCTGTCACATCTGCCCCTCTCCCTTCCAGTAAGACAGAGACAGGACTCCTTTCTTAGAGGAATAAAGGAAGGAATCTACCCTCAAGTATAGGTACTGGTTCCAGGGAAGATAAGAAAGGTTTTATTAACCTTTGAATGAGAGCAGATGGATCCTTAAAGGATAAGTAGTTATGGGTCCAATCGCCTTAGGGGTGGGTATAAAGAACAAATGGGTCTGGGTGGGGGAAGAAGAGACATTCTCTCTCTTTATAGTGTATTGATTTCCACCATTCCCAGCAATTGCCCTACTGGGCATTTACCCCAAAGATGCAGATGTAGTGAAAAGAAGGGCCATATGTTCCCTGATGTTCATAGCAGCAATATCCACAATAGCCAAACTGTTGAAAGAGCTGAGATGCCCTTCAACAGATGAATGAATGGATAAAGAAGATGTGGTCCATATATACAATGGAATATTACTCAACCATCAGAAAAGATGAATATCTACTGTTTACATCAACATGGATGGAATTGGAGATTATCCTAACTGAAATAAGTCAAGCAGAGAAAAACAATTATCATACGATTTCACTTATTTGTGGAACATAAGGACTAGCATGGAGGACATTACAAGAAGGAAGGGAAAAAACCATTACCAAATTCTTGTTCTGAGGGAACCCAATATAAAACAGGATCTCCCTTCACCATCCTGGCAATTTTCTCCTCTTTTCCCTTGGGTTGGCATTCCAGCTCTATGGATCCTTCTTTTTCTCTTACCCTCTTTTTTTGTGGAACACATCCTTCAATCTTCTCCTGAGAAAGTATTTTCCTGAGAATTCTGAAGACATTCTCCAGAGTTTTCTGGCTTCAAATCATGCCACCAACACATTGAATGCTTTATATTAGTTATTGTGTTAAATTTATTTTCCTCTCTGGAAAGTGGCAAGCTCTTGCTTTTCTTATTTTTTTTTTTCCCCTCAAGGTGCTAGAATGTCAGTTATGTGGTTGTGGCTGTCATTCATTCAGTTAGTAAACTAATAGGAAATTCTGCAATCTCATATTCCTATTCTAGAAAATTTACTTGCATTTGTTAATGATTTCCTTTCCTCCATTTCTTTTTCCCCCTTTCTAGAAATCCAATTTCACAAATGGTGGGCTTCCTGGAAGAGTCTTCCAGTTTCTTTACAGTTCTCTTTATAGTGCTCTTCTATTTTTCATATCTTTAAAAAAAATTATACCCTGGAGAGTTCTTCAACTTTATTTTGCAATTCTTTCATTGAAGTTTTAGTTTTTACTGCATATTTAAGATTTCTAGAGCTCCTTTCGCTCCCTGAATTATCCTTTTTTATTTCTCCATGAATAAAGGTCTTATTTATGGGCTCCATGTCATCTTTCAATCATTGCATAAAATAATAATGGGGGCAGAATGGTTTATTTTCCTCCCTGATATTGCTTGTTTAAAGCTACTGCTTTTGACTTTCTCTCTCTTTCATATTCAATTTTGAAGCACTGGAAAGCTGACTGGGTCCTTCTCTTTGTTGTTCACTAAATTTTCTGTAAGGTAACCAGGTTGGTTATTTTGTAAGGGCATTGCTCCTTTGGCTGACCCACGCCAGCACTGGAGTGTTGACCCTCTTCTGCCTGGAAGGCTAAGTCTGTCTGCCAATGTTCTGGACTAGAATAGGAGAAGAAAACTAGAGGTCTCAGACAATGCAGAATTTCTTTGTTTTACTATCTCAAGAGACTAAAACTACTCCGTTCTCCTAGAATGGGAGAGGAGTAGTGAGCCCATCGGTGGAATGGGAGAAGGGATCTTGTATACCCAACTGTTACAGAATCTTTCCACTAATCATTTTAGCTCCTCCTTTATCTCCAACTATATCAGTAACAAGAAATAACCAAAGCCTGAGCCTCTTGAAAAACTTTAGTTTTAAGTTAGTGACCTTATCACTGCTGAAATAGAATTAAGCATTCTTGCATCTGCTAGGTCATTTGCCAGTTTATCTGCTTTCCATTTAATAAGATGTTTATTATTTTCTCCTCTCTCCTCTCCAAATTCTTTGTCCATGTACCACCTCACACCATTTTAAAAGTTGTATTACTGCCATTTTAGCAGTGTTTTAGGAGGCGGTGATATGCAATTGTGTACAAAATGTTAGTTTCAATCGGACAGGGTATAGGTTTTTGAAATTAATAAAATGTTCTTATATAGAAATATCTATTCTCTTTTTTTATTTTCTTAAATAGGGTTAATGATAAATAATGTTACATTTTTTGCTAATTTCTGGGAATGTGATTTATCAATTATATGATTTTGACACAGTAAATGAGATCCTTAGGATTGTATTTTGTAATATATGAGACTACTTAAATTAAGTAGCTCCGAATTTTTCTATTTTTTCTTAAGTTTTATACTTTTATTCTATAATTCTCTGGTTTATTTTTGACCAATCTTTGTATCTCAGTATTGATAGGATGAAATATTAATTTCTATTCTGCTTCTTTTACACACAATATGGATGGCTAGAGTGGTTCTACTTTTCAAAGGCGTAAAGTATTTTTTAAAAAAGTTTTTGACAGGTACTTTGTTGCAGGTCCTAGTCCTCAATTTTCCCTTTCTTGCTTACATTTTTAATAGGACTGATATTATTATAGAGTCTTTGAATAAATGAGGCCTTGTTGTACCTTAGTAACAATAATAAAGATGATGATGACAATGCTAACAATAATAATAATTTCTAAAACTTATCAAGGACTTATTTTCAAATACTATTTTAAGTGCCTTACATACATGTCCCATTACAATCTTACAAAGCATTAGTATGATCTGTACTATCGTATTGAAAAGAAAACAAAGGACTAGAGAAATTATACTGCCCGTTCCTAAAGTGAAAAAAATGTCAATCTGGGATTTTACTTCCAGTCTGACTGATTCCAAGGTCTCTGTTTTCCCATTACCATGCTATACCAACTCGGCAAAGCAGCATAAAAGACGTCACAAATGGACAATAGATACCACAAAGGCATTTTTATATAATTTATAAAGTTTAGATTGCAGGCTAATCAAGGACATCAAGGACAAGCAGCTCAATGAAAATAGACATTGTGGGCACAGGTGAATGCATATGTAGTGGCTGCGAATCCCCAACCCTGGAAGTCATGTCACAAGGTGGCTCCTGAGTGTTATGTAGAATTTGATATAAAAGATGTAGGGGGCATCTGGGTGGCTCAGTAGGTTAAGCGTCTGCCTTCGACTCAAGTCATGATCAAGAATCAGGTCCTGGGATCAAGCCCAGCATTGCATCAGGATCCCTGCTCAATTGGGAGTCTGCTTCTCCCTCTCCCTCAGTCCATCCCCCATACTCCTGCTCTCTCTCAAATAAATAAAATCTTTTTAAAAATATTAAAAAATTAAATATTTTAAAAAAGATGTTTAACATCCACCATGATACTTCTTAGATCAAGGCAATATGCACTTAGTAACAATTCACAGATAACTGAAAAATTAAGGATATAAAGAAAAAAATATATATACTTTCTGCCTACAAGGGCATTACAGTCTAGCTGGAAATATAAAATTCATATGAAAATGTAAAGAATTTTACAAGAAAACTTCTTAAAGATTTGAAATGCATGCAGTATAGTGTTACTTCAGAAGGGAGCTCTCAGCGGGGAAGAGCTGGAGCTGACATGACGTGCAGGAGGCAGTTCTCAGGTTCGGATGGGTGGGTCATGCAGCTTTCCCATGGACAATAAAGAGTTACAAGGTTTGCTCATCATCAGGTGAAAGACAGAAATGAGAATTATACAGAGAATTGCTGTGCAACTGCAGGAAATAGCACAGAGGATTCCCTACCTAGGAAGGGGAGTGTAAGCAATACAATGGGAGAACAGAGGCAAGGTGATATAGTGTCATGTCTCACACAGGGAGCCATTCCATAAATACTAGTCAGAATGGAAGACACCTGCCAAATCAGGCTGAGGAATCTGGGCAGTAGCTTTTGGCTAAAGGGGAGATTTCTTAAGTTCTTTCTAAGAAGAATGACATAATGAATCCTTAGGAAGAATCATCAAAGTCGTAAATAAGATGGAAAGAGGAAGAAGGGCAGGAGCCTCTCATGGCTGATAAGATATCAGTTAGAAGGAAACCACAGAAATCTGGGCTTGAGGTTATAATTGCTTAGATACACGAGAATGAAGAAATGCAAAATGGGGGCCTACTTATCTATAAAGGAAGAATTGTCAGGTGTCACGGCTAGTAAATAAATAAATAAAAGAACAAAAGTTAAAAATAGTGTTCAGGTTTTCAGATCCAGTTATCAGAAATATTTATGAAGCTCCCAACGCTCAGGATATATAACATCTTAGTCATTCCCACTGAACAGGCTCCCTGCCCTTCTGAACTGAAGTAGTACTTTTGATTAGGGCCCAGCTGGTGGTTCTGGGACACTTGCCAGAGGATCTGGTGACCAGCTTAATAATTACATGTTGATTAGAATAATAATTTATGAAAACAACTTGAAAAATGAAACACAAGACTGTCTGGAATAAAAGAAACCTTATTACATACATAAACACATTTAATTTATTAATTTTATTCTACCCTGAAAAGGAAAGAGAGCAAATTGTCATGACTACACAGAAAATCCAATAATTATTTACTCATTTAATTAATCATTCAATTAAGCAAATAATCTATCCATACAACAAATATACATGGAGCACCTTCAGCATGCCAGGCACCATACTAGGTATTGGAAATAGAAATAACAGTAGGATAATATCCTTCCCCAAGAGTTTCACGTATTGGCCAAAAGAATAATTCAGGATGTTGGGGAATCACAAAGGGGTGGCCATTTCCCATGTCACCTCAGAAAATGGCAGGAGTAAAAATGGGTAGGACTGATGTGGAAGGGCAAGAAGTGTTGCATCTTTTAAGTGAAAATAGCTTTTCTCTTTTACTTTAAGAGTCTTTATTTTTTTCTCCGAAGATCATTTTTGAAAGAGTCCCTCTTTCTTTATACTCAACATCCAATCCATTGGCAAATGTTATCAGGTCTACCTTCACAACATATCCCAAGTTTGTTTGTTCTACATACGATCCACTGCTACGTACCCAACTAGTTCAGGTTCCAGTAATCTCACATGTGGATGACTGCCGTAGTCTTCTCACTGGTCTTCGTCCCTCTATCTTGGCCCCTAGCATCTCTTCACACAACATTCACAGTGAGCCTTTTGAGGCAGATCGTGTCACTCCATTGGTTAAATCTACATTCATTTAGAGTATAATGCAAAGTTCTAACAGTGCCCCCATAGGGTCCTACACAGATTGCATTTGTCTCCAGCCCTACTTCCCATGTGTTACATGGCCTCTTTGCTGCTCTCCAGCAAACCAAGTGCACTCCCAGCCCAGGCTTTCATGCTAACTGTTCCCTCTGGATGAAACGCTCTTCCTTAGATAACTGCTTCTTGTATCTCTGTCTTTGCATAAATACCACTTAATGTAGCATCTTCCATAAATGTTTAGTACTATTACTGTTTCATTCTTCTTGTTTATCATGTATTTATTGTTCGTCCTTCCCTGATGAAATGAAAATGCCACAAGCAGAATAGCTGATATATTTTTGTTTGCTGCAGTATCCCTAAAATAACGCAGAGCACAAAGAATACCCACAGACAGTATTTGTTAAATTAGTGAGTCAAATGTAACTGACATGGCTTAGGGCTTTTTCCTATTTTCAGACTACTTAAGTGGCCAAATAAATGAAGGATAAGCATTGAAGGGCTAACCCTCTTTTATAGTCAGCGAATCTTTAACCTGTAACCCCCATAAGGTTTAAGGAGTCCACGGGTCAATATTTTTTTTTTTAATTTTAACATTTAGATAGGATTTTAAAGAGATTTTGGACTAAAAGGTTATACAAGTCATTTTAGGAAATTTTTTAAAATAGAAAAGTATGCTTTTAAAAAAATCACCTAGAAACTCATTTCCTTATGTTACCCATGACTGGCATCTTCATGTGGGTCTCATATTGAATGGACAATTTTATGCTCTGATTTTCATTATCTGATATTTAGGTTTTCATAGCATTAAGCAATTAAAGTTCTTTGAAGCTATGTTATGTGTGTTTACACACAAATTGCTTTCCAGAAAGGATGTATCAGTATACACCTCAATGAGCATGCTTGATGTCTATCTCTCCTTACCCAGCCGGAGAACTCAGAGGAAATATAATAGCATGGGTGAGAACTCAAAAGCCAGGGGCATCTGGGTGACTCAGTCAGTTGAGGATCCAACTCTTGATTTTGGCACAGTTCACAATCTCAGGGTACCAGGATGGAGCCCCACCTTGGAGTCCATGCTTAATGTGAAGTCTGCTTGAGATTCTCTCCCTCTGCCCCTCCCCACCTCTTCCTCTACAATTAAGTAAATAAAATCTGGGAAAAAAATAAAAAACAAAAAGCAAAGCCAGACTGCCCAAGTTCCAATCCCAGCTTTACCATTTGCTAGCTTTGTGACTTTGGGGAACCTGTATCACCTCTCACTGTCACAGTTTTCCTATCTATAAAGAGGAGATAACAATGACACCAAGCTCATAGGTTTATCATGAGAATTAAGTTGAATAAACATATGCAAATAGATTAAAAGAGTTATCTAGCAAATACTTAGCATATATAAATGTTAGCGGCAATGTGAAGAAAGTAAAATTCAATATTGTATATTAACATTTAAAATGTGAGGGAAAAGTGATGTATCTTTGATTATAAATATATTGACTAATTTTTTACTTCTTGACCATTTTCTTTCTTTTTGTAATTTGTTTACTTGTCCTTTTCTCATTATTTATTCATTTGTAAGGGTTATTTACATATTGAGATTAAGCCTTCACATATTTATTGAAAATATTCCTCTAATGAGTTTTATCATTGGTTCATTAATGTTGTGCATTATATTTGTAATGTATAGAAAATCTTTAATTTATATTGTCAAGCCTATCAGTTTATGCTTTAAATTTTTATTTATGCTTCTAAATATAGAAGTATTTCATGACAAAATCTTATATTTAGCTCTTTAATTTACCTAGAACTTAGTGTATGGTAGGATATGAGAATTTACCTTAAAGTTTCTATGGAGAAAATTTTCTCAATATCATTTATTTAAAAATTCATCTATATTCACTCTTTTATAATACTTCCTTCATATTAAGTTTATATATATGATATATATGTGTATATATATATACACACCTATATACATACATCATCTCAAAATTAAATTCTATATCCTTGAGATTATTCTACATTTTATGTCAGTATTTATAGAATAAATAAATGAAGGTGAGTTGAGTGGCTAGCAAGAACAAAAATTGCATTGGCAGTTTTCTTTTGTCTGTCCAAAGAGGGCTAAATATTTCCTTCACAGGGAACTTTTCATAAAGGTAAAAAGCAATGTGTGAGAACCTCCTGCAACATTTGCTGTATGCAGATACCTGTGTAATGCGAATAGCTTCCTATACTCAATGTGATTGTGCATGAGCCTGTTACTAATAAGCCCACTCAAATAAGCTGGCTAATGTATAACACAATAAAGAGAACAATTAGAAATGTCACAGTGTCAACCGAAGCATTTTTTGAAATTCTAATCTTTGTTTCTAACCATTTGGGCTTGTTTCCCTGCTGTTGTTTCTAAAGCTCACACTCTCATTAACACTGAAAAGAACGGAGGCTTTCAAGAGTTATGTAGAAGGCCTGCTGCTGATCACTGGCCCTCATATTTTTAACAAGCTTGAGCATCTGAGACTAAATGAATTTTAAGTGCAGTGTCTTGACCTCATTTCAAAATGAGTATGCAGATCTCATTTCTAGTCCTTCAGTTATTAGAAACAGATAAATGAATGACTGAATGGATTAATCCATTCATCAATCAATCAATTAAAAAGCCTTCAATTGCCTGCCTTCTACTGTCGGACTAGATGACTGCGAGTAACTGTTTGAGGCCCCTCCACTTGGAAGGAGGTACAGCCTTCCTCGGGGTACACAGAAGGACAGATGCTAGGATGAAGGCTACAATGTTTTGGGATCACAGTGGAGACCTCAGTGAGATAAACGATAAAATTAAGGACTCTTGCATCCAAATAACTCTATCCTTTTCGATTTATTTTTGGCCAATCTTTCCTGGTCAGTGTGGCTATAGTAAGATGAGCCTGCCTCCTGCATGATTTTTTAAGTATAAAAGCCAACCTAATGCTAGCTTTCATTTTGTGGCGAAATATCCTTAATGTTTTCAGTAGATTTAAGCAAACATGTTGATAGTCATTATCATTTGGTTGGTTAGTTTCACTTGTTTATTTGCAAAGGTTTGTGACCAATTTGTCCAAAAGAAATGATGTAGCAATAAAGGACTTTACTTTGTTAAAATCTTCTTGGCCTGTATTTTTTGTTTAATTCAACATAACATCATCTGATAACATGAGTAGACTCCAATTAGGAAAAAACAGAGATTCGGTTTTAGAAAATAGGAATATACTGTATAAACCAATGCTAACATCTAACTTGCTAATCAGGAATACAGAGTTTCAATAGTCAACTTACAGAAACACCTGTCAGTCAAAACTCCCTACAAAATGAAGAAACTGCCATAGCATTGTACCACATTTAATCTTAATCATCAGATGATGAAGTCTATAGATAACAGAGTGAGGTCTGTTGCTGCATTATATTAAAAGGGTCCATAGCAAGTTATGATGGAAAACTGGGACATTAGCAGATGTGTCAAATGGCTAGGAGTAAAAGATCAAAGTCTTTCAAGGTTGTGGAGACTTCTAATCCTGTGTTCCTTCCAAGTACAATCATATTATAGCTACAATGTGAGAATAATGGGAAGGCTTGGAGTGAACTTCAAATAAGGCTTTTACATATGAATCATGTCCACAGGCTATAATCAATCAAGTATTCCATTTTCCCAGGAGAAATGTATTTAAATTATTAATCATGCCCAACCTATGAAGGGCTGGTCATAAGGAGAGCTTCTACAGATACTAAATAATCTCTCACCAAGGAATATTTCAAATTTAAATACCTCACATCTGAGTATCTGTTATCTTTTGTGTATTCTGATTTGTCATCAAGGCTTTCTAGGATTCTGAATATGACTGATTGTTTCAGGGGTGCTAATCGTCAGGGTAACAAAAATAAAGACTGTAAGAGAGCATCATTCACAGAATCTTTTTCACTTTACTATATTAGAAACCCAACTGAGAAAAGAGAAAGAGGAAATCAGACCTTTCAAGGTAATCTTTTTAATTAACCTCATCAGTGCTGCTGTGGTTCAGAAAACGTGGAAGATACAGTTTCTTTAACATGTTTTCCATATTAAATATTTAAAACAATGATGAAGAGACTTCCAGGACCAGCTACGAAATGCAAAGAGGTCAAAAGTTATCACACTCATCCTTAACAAGAAAAAGCTGGGTAAACTGAAAATCAATGACTTATTTTGGACCCATCAGAGAACTCACATCGCAATATAAACTAAAACCCCATCTTCTAAAGAGATATATACACCTAGAGACACATGCTAAATCTGCTTAATTTAAGCAGAAGCCTCTGGAGCCATATGTCAGTAATTCTGATGACTCTCTAGAGGTTTAACAGTCTTAACTTGTCAACTAATACACATATTACTAACAACACATAGGGTTAGCTGTCAAAAAATTCACTACCAACTCAAAACCACACACAAGGATCCCCTGTCCTTCACTCATATCCCTTAGAGAGAGATGTGCTTGGACTACGGAGATGGACTTGCTGGTGGAAGGAACACAGCTCCATCTCACTTTTCATGTTAATGGGCTAGCTCAGGAGTGGGAAGAGAACATCCAATTTTCTATGTAACAGGAGAGCTCTTATCTCCTGACACAGGAGATGGCTTTAAGGTACTCAAGATCTCATGGATGTTTACACTGCTGACATTAGTCATAAGCTTTGCTTTCCTTCCTAAACACTACTGTCAAGCCAATAAGATGAAATGATGGGAAGGGGGACCCATGGCCAATGAGATCAAGAATGAATCTCACCACAGGAACTTAAAAATGCATATCCATAACTTTCCTATCCCAATTAAAACACACACACACACACACACACACACACACACAGTGCTCAGGATCCTCAATTCCAACAATGATACACTATTTTAATGACCTCCCAAAAAGTTATTTCTTGATATTGGTCTCTTATAAAGAAAAACATTTTTTCAGAATGCCAAGAGGTTAGGGCACCAGGGTAGTTCAGTTGGTTAAGTGTCTACCTGCAGCTCAGGTCATAATCCCAGGTTCCTGGCATTGAGCCCCAGGTAGGACTCCCTGCTCAGGAGGAAGTTGGCTTCTCCCTCTGCCCCTCCCCCTGTTCACACACTCTCTCTCTCTCAAATAAATAAAAATCCTTAAAAAAAAAAATACCAAGAGGTTATGAACTTTTCAGTCTATGCATACTACAATATATAACAACCACAAAAAATTTTGCTTTGTGAAACACAGAGAAAATCATAATACATATGCATAATACAGTATACACTAGACAAAAGTGGGATAAATTTTGGAATAAGTATAGGGAGCTTGGTGTAAGAAAATAATTATATGTTCTTTATATTGTATAATTATAACAAAAATACATTATGAAGAATTAACAGAGAAGTTAAGCTTTGAATTAATATAAAACTTGCAAAGAAAATCTTAAATTCAAATTTAATGAGAAATATGAGGTTGTTTTCATGTTAATAACTATTTTAATGCTTAGAATGCCTACACACAATTCCTAATTAAATATTTTAATAACAATACCTTTAAATCCTTGGTAGTAAAGACTGGTGAGAAACTTTTTTGCATACATGATACAAACTGCAGAAGTATATTTATTGCTTTACTGTTTTGTTGATGTATACTTCTTTTTTTTCCATTAACATGATTTTGGATAATCCCAATTCTTATTTCACTTTAGAGTATGAGCATTCTTCAACTTTAAGAGTTCTTCCTTTTGGGACTAGGCGCAAGCTGGCAGAGAAGTAGGAGGACTGTTTCAACCAGTCCCCTAAAGTGAGCTAATTATCTACCAGAACATGCTGAACACCCATGAAATCAGCCTGAGATGCAGGATTATACACTTCTGGATCTCTACGGGGGCAGAAGATGCCAGGTGAGAGGTAAAGCGAGTTGGAATTGGACTGATATAGTAGGATAAACAGAAGGGAGAGGGAGCCACCAGAAATGACCCATTAGAAAGCACTACCCCAATACCAGAATGCCCTGTGATAATGGCCCAGCATGAACTTGCAGTCTGATTAAAAGCACTCAAAAAGAGCAAAAGATCTTAAGGGGTAACTGGTGAAACTGGGTGGTCACAGGCAGGGCTTAAGCCCACAGACCCAGGACAGCCACTGCCAGAGACCACCTGTGCCAGAGAGAGTGCAGCAAAGTGTCCAGGCCCTGGTCCCTGAGCCACCGGCTTTCTGCAGCTTGCACCAGTGCTGGGCCAGGTACCCTCGGAGCATGAGGGAGTCTGATGTGTGCGCCAGCCAGTGCTCTCCAGAACCACAGCCTTTTGCACTCTGCATGCGCACTGCACAACCTGGGACTGAACCGTGCCTGCTCCCCGCCAACACCTGAGAGTGCTCTGTGTGGGCTCTAGCCTGTAGGCACTAGGAAGGGCTGATAGTCTGAACACTCCCAGCCCAGGCTTGAAAATTTCAGCCCACTATCTCTAGTGGGTATGGTAGTCTACTGTCTACCATAGTCCCATAGTCCCATCAAAGACAGCCACTGGAGGCGTCTCCCTGAACCAATATCGCTCCTGGTTTTAGTAGCACAGGGGTGCAGAGACAATTGGAGGTGCTTTGTGCGACCCTGAGATGGTGGCTGGGGGCACACACTGCCTGTGGGAGGCTCAGCAGATTTTGCAGAGGGGGAGTCTGTCTGCTCTGGACCACCCAGAAGGGAGCAGACTGAGGCTTCTCTCTGAGATGGAGGTCTAGGTACAGTTTGCTTTCCACTAAACCTCCAAAAAGCTGTAAAAAGCCACCAAAAAACAAAAACCTCCAGAGAACAAAAGCCTGAAAAACCAGTTTCCACAGAGCCCAGCCCCTTGATAGGTGGCAGGAGGACTCAATCCAAGAAAGGCTGCCTGAAAAACAGCACAGCAGGCCCCTCCTCCAGAAAGCCAGCCAAAAGAACGAGAGGACAACCACCCCAGAATCCCCATAAAACTGTAGAACCCCAATATCAGGGGAAAACAAGATATTAAGCTCCTGGTGTTGCCCTAAAACCTGTATATTTCAAGATACAACTTTTATTTTTAATTTATTCTTACTATTCTTGTTCTTTTGAATCTTTTTAAAATTACTTACCATTACAACTAGAGGTTTATTACAATATTCCATAATTACCTTTTAACTTGATTTTTTTTCATACATATGCCTGTATTTTTCTTCTTCTTTTCTATTTTTTAATTTACATATAAATATAAGCTTCAAGGTAATCCTCTTTCCCTAATCAATACTACCCCTATATATACTAGTTTTAATCTCCCTTTATCTCCAGAAAGTTGAATCCTTTAACAAAGATATCAAGATACACCCAGGAAGAATCAAAATAACCTGCTTCACCCACACTGAGGATTTATAACCACCCTCCCATCTTTTTCTTCATCAGTGTTTCTGTGTATTTGCTTTATGTAAATCTTATCCTTGGGGTTCATTTTGGCTGGGTTCTTTTTTTTTTTTCTTCCTTGTTATTTACTTTTGTCAGTCTTTTTGTTTGTATACCTTGTAAATCTTACATTTGGGACCCATTCTGGCTGGATCTTCTCTTTCTTTCCTATATCCTTCTCTTTTTTTTCTTTTTTCATTCTTTTTGCTGGTGACTTCTTTTTTTTTTTTAACACTATTTTTTTTATATATATATATTTTTTTAAGATTTTATTTATTTATTAGTTAGAGAGAGAGAGCACAGGCAGACAGAGAGGCAGGCAGAGGCAGAGGGAGAAGCAGGCTCCCTGCCGAACAAGGAGCCCGATGTGGGACTCGATCCCAGGACGCTGGGATCATGACCTGAGCCGAAGGCAGCCGCTTAACCAACTGAGCTACCCAGGCGTCCATTGCTGGTGACTTCTGATTGCTTAGAAGCATTCCAGGGTGGCACCTTGCATGGATCACAGTTGATAAATTCAGCTACACATCCACTCAACCACCTCTCACCAAAATGACTAGGAGGAGGAACACCCAACAAAGGAAAAATTCAGAGACTATGCCCTCTCCATCAGAGTTATGGATATGGACATAAATAGTATGTTGGAAAGAGAACTCAGTGTAACAATTTTCCAGGCAATGGCTAGATTGGAGAAAACCATTAGTGACAACATGCAATCGATTAGGGCAGAAGTGAAAGCCAGGGTAGAAGTGAAATCCATCCAGGGAAGAAGTTAAAAATGCTATCAATGAGGGGCGCCTGGGTGGCTCAGTGGGTTAAGGCCTCTGCCTTCGGCTCGGGCCGTGATCCCAGGGTCCTGGGATCTAGCCCCACATCAGGCTCTCTGCTCGGCGGGGAGCCTGCTTCCTCCTCTCTCTCTGCCTGCCTCTCTGCCTACTTGTGATCTCTCTCTGTCAAATAAATAAATAAAATCTTTTTTAAAAAATGCTATCAATGAGATCCAATCTAATCTAAATACTCTAACAGCTAGGGTAACTGAGGCAGAAGATAGAATTAGTAATCTAGAGGACAAACAGATAGAGAAAAAGGATCAGGAGGAGGCCTGGAACAAATAGCTTAGAAGTCATTAGGGAATTAGGGAAATAAATGAATGAAACATTCCAACGTCAGAATTATTAGGATCCCTGAGGGGGAGGAGGAAGAAAGAAGACTAGAAGATATAGTTGAACAAATTCTACAGGAAAATTTGCCCAATCCAGGGAATAGAACCAGGGTTCGTGTTCTAGAGGTAGAAAGAAACCCCCCCCCCCTCAAATCAACGAATCTAGAAAGACCTTAAGGCAGTTGATTGTGTAGGACTGAAGAATCTTAAGTTTAGACAAGAGCTTTTGAGAGCAGCTGGGGGAAAGAGATTCCTTACATATAGAGGAAGGTCCATCAGAATAATGTCAGACCTGTCCACAGAAACCTGGCAAGCCAGAAAGGGCTGACAAGACATTTTCAGGGCACTAAATGAGAAGAACATGCAGCCAAGAATACTTTATCCAGCAAGGCTGACATTCAAAATGGATGGAGAGATAAAGAGCTTCTAAGACTGGCAAGGTTTAAAAGAGTATGTTACCACCAAGCTGGGACTAAAAGAAATACTAAGGGTGGGGGAGGATTCTATAAAAGAAGAAAGAACCCAAAAGTGTCATAGAACAGAAATTTACAGAGACAATCTATAGAAACAAGGACTTTACAGGAAACATGATGTCAATAAAAACATTTCTTTCAATAATCACTCTCAACATGAACAGCCTAAATGCTCCCATAAAATGGCACAGGCTTGCAGATTGGATAAAACAACAGGACCCATCCATATGTTGTCTACACAAGACACATTTGAACCTAGGGATACGTCTAGACTGAAAGTGAAGGGATGGATAAGCATCTTTCATGCTAATGGGACTCAAAAGAAAGCTGGGGTAGTGATTCTCATATCAGATAAATTGGACTTCATTTTTTTTAAGATTTTATTTATTTCTTTGACAGAGAGAGAGAGATCACAAGTAGGCAGAGAGGCAGGCAGAGAAAGAGGGGAAAGCAGGCTCCCTGCTGAGCAGAGCCCAATGTGGGGCTCAATCCCAGGACCCTGAGATCATGACCTGAGCTGAAGGCAGAGGTTTTAGCCCATTGAGCCACCCAGGCACCCCATAAATTAGACTTTAAACTAAAGACTGTAGTCAGAGATAAAGAAGGACGCTACATCATTCTTTTTTTTTTTTTAAGATTTTTATTTATTTATTTGACAGAGAGAGAGAGATCACAAGTAGGCCGAGAGAGAGGGGGAAGCAGGCTTTCCGCTGAGCAGAGAGCCTGATGCGGGGCTCAATCCCAGGACCTGAGATCGTGACCTGAGCCGAAGGCAGAGGCTTAACCCACTGAGCCACCCAGGCGCCCCTCATTCTTAAAGGGTCTACCCACCAAGAAGATCTAAAAATTGTAAATATTTATGTCCCCAATACAGGAGCAGCCAACTACATAATACAACTGTTAATCAAGATAAAGAGTCATATTGATATGAATGCATTAATAGTAGGGGATCTTAATACACCACTCTCAGTAACAGACGGATCATCCAAACAGAAAATCAAAAAAGAAACAAGGGTATTGAATGACACATTGGACCAGATGGACCTCATAGGTATATACAGAACATTCCACCCTAAAACAACAGAATACTCAATCTTCTCAAGTGCACATGGAACTTTCTCCAGAATAGACCACATACTGGGTCACAAATAAGGGCTTAACTGATACAAAAAGACTGAGATTATTCCCTGCATATTCTCAGACCACAATGCTTTGAAACTGGAACTCAACCACAAGAAAAAGTTTGGAAGGAATTCAAGCACTTGGAAACTAAAGACCACCTTGCTTAAGAATGAATCAACCACGAAATGAAAGAAGAACTTAAACAATGCATGGAAACCAGTGAGAATGAAGACACCTTGGTTCAAAACCTATGGGATATAGCAAAGGCGGTCCTAAGGGGGAAATACATAGCCATCCGAGTCTCCCTCAAAAAACTGAAAAATCCAGGAGCTCTCTTTACACCTTAAAGAATGGGAGAATCAACAACAAATTAGGCCAACTCCACAAACAAGAAGGGAAATAATCAAGATTAGAGCAGAGATCAATGAGATAGAAACTAGAGATACAGTAGAACACATCAATGAAAATATAAGATGGTTTTTTGAAAGAATCAATAAGATGGATAAACCATTGGCCAAACTAATCCAAAAGAAAAAAAAAAAAAAACAGGACCCAAATTAACAAAGTTATGAATGAAAAGGGAGAGATCACAACTAAAACCAAGGAAATAGAAACAATCATCAGAAATTATTATCAACAGTTATATGTCAATAGGTTTAAGCAACCTAGACGAAATGGATGCATTCCTGGAAACCTATAAACTTCCAAAACTGAATCAGGAGGAAATTGACAGCCTGAATAGACCAATATCTAGTAATAACATTGAAGCAGTGATCAAAAACCTCCCAAAAAACAAGAGCCCAGGACCTAACGGATTCCCTAGAGAATTCTACCAAACATTCAAAGAAGAAATAATACCTATTTTCCTGAAGCTCTTTCAAAAAATTGAAATGGAGGTAAAACTACCACACTCTTTATGAAGCCAGCATCACCGCAATCCCCAAACCAGGCAAAGACCCCACCGAAAAGGAGAATTTCAGACCAATATCCCTGATGAATATGGATGCTAAGATTCTCAACAAGATCCTAGCTAATAGGATCCAATAGTACATTAAAAAGATTATCCACCATGAGCAGATGGGATTTATCCATGGGATGCAAGGGTGGTTCAACACTCCCAAATCAATCAATGTGATAGAACAAATCAATAAGAAAAGAAAGAAGAACCACATGGTCCTGTCTATTGATACAGAAAAAGCATTTGACAAGATACAGCATCCGTTCCTGATTAAAAAGATTCAAAGTATAGGGATAGAGGGAACATTCCTCACCTTCATAAAATCTGTCTATGAAAAACCCACAGTGAATATCATTCTCAATGGAGAAAAACTAAGAGCTTTTCCGCTAAGGTCAGGAACACAATAAGGATGTCCACTCTCGCCACTGTTATTCAACATAGTACTAGAAGTCCTAGCAACAGCAATCAGAGAACAAAAAGAAATAAAATGTATTCAAATTGGCAAAGAAGAAGTCAAACCCTCTTTCTTTGCAGATGACATGATACTTTATATGGAAAGCCCAAAAGACTCACCGCCAAAATACGAAAACTCATAGAGCAATTCAGTAATTCAGTAGAGCAATTCAGATACAAAATCAATGTACAGAAATCAGTTGATTTCTTATACACTAGCAATGAAAATATAGAAAGGGAAATTAGAGAATCGATTCCATTTACTATACCACCAAGAACGATAAGATACCTGGGAATAAACCTAACCAAAGAGGTAAAGGATCTGTACTCAAAGAACTACAGAGCACTCATGAAAGAAATTGAAGACACAAAAAGGTGGAAGAGCAATCCATGGTCATGGATCAGAAGAATAAACACTGTTAAAATGTCTATACTGCCTAGAGCCATCTATACTTTCAATGCCAGCCTGACCAAAATTCCACTGGCATTTTTCAAAGAGCTGGAACAAACAATCCTAAAATTTGTATGCAGCCATAAGATACCCTGAATTGCTAAGGAAATGTTGAAAAAGAAAAACATCATGTTTTGTGATTAAGATTAAGGGGGCATCATGTTGTGTGATTTCAAGCTTTACTACAAAGCTGTGATCACCAAGACAGCATGGTACTGGAACAAAAACAGACATATAGACCAGTGGAACAGAGTAGAGAACCCACATATGGACCCTGAACTCTACAGTCAACTAATCTTTGACAAAGCAGGGGAAAATATACAATGGAAAAAAGACAGTCTCTTCAATAAATGGTGCTGGGAAAAATTGGAAAGCTATGTGTAGAAGAATGAAACTCGACCATTCTCTTACACCATACATAAAGATAAACTTGAAATGGATAAAAGACCTCAACGTGAGACAGGAATCCATCAGAATTCTAGAGGAGAACATAGGCAGTAACCTCTTCGACATCGGCCACAGCAACTTCTTTCAAGATATGTCTCCAAAGGCAAAGGAAACAAAAGCAAAAATGAACTTTTGGGACTTCATCAAGATCAAAAGCTTCTGCACAGCAAAGGGAACAGTCAACAAAACAAAGAGGCAACCCACTGAATGAGAGAAGATATTTGCAAATGACAGTACAGACGAAGGGCTGACATCCAAGATCTATAAAGAACTCCTCAAACTCAACACGCACAAAACAGGTAATCATGTCAAAAAATGGGCAGAAGACACGAACAGACACTTCTGCAAAGAAGACATACAAATGGCTAACAGACACATGAAAAAATGTTCATCATTATTAGCCATTAGGGAGATTCAAATAAACACCACATTGAGATACCACATTACACCAATCAGAATGGCCAAAATTAACAAGACAGTAAACAACAAGTGCTGGAGAGGATGTGGAAAAAGGGGAACCCTCTTACGCTGTTAGTAGGAATGCAAGTTGGTGCAGTCACTTTGGAAAACAGTGTGGAGATTCCTTAAGAAATTAAAATTAAAAATAGAGCTACCCCGGGGCACCTGGGTGGCTAGTGGGTTAAGCCTCTGCCTTCGGCTCAGGTCATGATCTCAGGGTCCTGGAATCGAGCCCCACATCAGGCTCTCTGCTCAGCGGGGAGCCTGCTTTCCCCCTCTCTCCCTGCCTGGCTCTCTGCCTACTTGTGATCTCTCTCTCTGTCAGATAAATAAATAAAAATCTTAAAAAAAAATAGAGCTACCCTATGAAACTGCAATTGCACTACTGAGTATTTACCCCAAAGATACTGATGTAGTGAAAAGAAGGGCCATCTGTACTCCAATGTTCATAGTAGCAATGGCCACAGTTGCCAAACTGTAGAAAGAACCAAGATGCCCTTCAATGGACGAATGGATAAAAAAAGTATGGTCCATATATACTATGGAATATTATGCATCCATCAGGAAGGATGACTACCCAACTTTGTATCAGCATGGATGAGACTGGAGGAGATTATGCTGAGAGAAATAAGTCAAGCAGAGAGAGTCAATTATCATATGGTTTCACTTACTTGTGGCGCATAAGGAATAACATGGAAGACATTGGGAGATGGAGAGGAGAAGTTGGGGGAAATTGGAGGGGGAGACAAATCATGAGAGATTGTGGACTCTGAGAAACAAACAGAGTTTTGGAGGGGAGGGGGGTGTGCAAGCCTGGTGGTGGTTATTATGGAGGGCACGTATTGCATGGAGCACTGGATATGGTGCATAAACAATGAGTGCTGGAACACTGAAAAGAAATAAAATAAAATAAAATGGAAAATAAGGAGTTTTCCCTTTTTTAATTTATATATAAATGTTAAAAAAATCTTGAGACAATTAAAAGGATTTAAATTTCAAAAGAAGTTTTCTATATTAAATATTTAAAACAACAATGAAGAGACTTTCAGGATCAGCTATGACATGCAAAGAGATTAGAAGTTATCACTCTCATCCTTAACAAGAAAGAGCTGGGCAAACTGAAAATCACAATACAAACAAAAACCCCATCATCTCAAGAGATATAAACACTCAGAGCCACAAACTACATCTGTTTAAATCAAGCAGAAGCCTCTGGAGATTTATCTCAATAATTTTGATGACTCGCTAGAGGCCAAATAGTCCTCGTTTGCCCATTATCCTAGTTTGTCCATTAAGATAACAGTAAAAACTAAAATAAAATTATACAGTTTGGAAATGAAGAAATAAAACCATTTTTATTCAAAGACACCGTGATTGTTTATGTAGAACGTCCCAAAAATCCCCAAATAAACACCTGGGACTAATAAGCAAGAATGCAAAGAATACAAAGTCAAAATACATAAGTCAGTTGATTTCCTATATACCAGGATTAAACAACTGGAATTTGAAAAGTAATCCATTTTACAATAGCATTTATAATAGCATTATACTTTGGTATAAATCTAATATAGTATATACAGGATATTTTGGTATAAATCTAATATAGTATATAGTATATACAGGATATAGTATATACACTGAAGAAATCAAAAGGTCTAGAATAGCCAATACAAAAGTGAAGAACAGGGTTGGAAAACTTACACTACTTGATTTCAATACTTACTATAAAGCTATAGGAATCAAGATGGCACATTATTGGAGAAACAATAGATATACATCAATGGAAGAGAAGAAAACCCAGAAATAAAACAGCAATTCAATAGAGAGAAGATAGTCTCTTTAACAAAGGTGCTAGAACAATTAGACATTCATAAATAAATAATTTTTAAGGTTTTATAAATCCCTAGACCTAGACCTTACATCTTATACAAAAAACAAAACAAAACAAAACCCAGTAACTCAAAATAACTTTTAAAACTAAAAGTAAAACCATGGGGCGCCTGGGTGGCTCAGTGGCTTAAAGCCTCTGCCTTCCGCTCAGGTCATGATCCCAGGGTCCTGGGATCGAGCCACGCATCGGGCTCTCTACTGAGCAGGGAGCCTTCTTCCCTTCCTCTCTCTGCCTACCTTTCTGCCTCCTTGTGATCTCTGTCTGTCAAATAAATAAATAAAATCTTAAAAAAAAAAAAACAACAACTAAAAGATTTGTAGAAGAAACATAAGAGAAAATCTATTACCTCAGGTTTGGTAGTGAATTTTTTCTTTTAGGGTTTTGTTGGTCTATTTGAGAGAGAGAGAGGTCACAAGTAGGGTTAGGGGTAGACAGAGAAGCAGACTCCCCACTGAGCAGGGAGCCAAATGCAGGACTCAATCCCAGGACCCTGGGATCAGCTCCCCAGCCAAAGACAGATGCTTAACTGATTGAGCAATCCAGGTGCGGTGGTACTGGGTTTTTAGATAAAATACCAAAAGCACAATCCAATTAAGTAAAACTTGGTAAGCTGGACTTTATCAAAACTAAAAGGTTTCTGGAGTATAAAAGACACTAGTCAGAGTGAAAAAGAAACTCATAGCTTCAACAAGTTAAAAATAGAGCTACCCTATGACCCAGCAATTATACTACTGGGTATTTACCCCAAAGATACAGATGTAGTGAAAAGAAGGGCCACATGCACCCCAATGTTCATAGCTGCAATGTCCACAATAGCCAAACTGTGGAAGGAGACGATGATGCCCTTCAACAGACAAATGGATAAAGCAGATGTGGTCCATACACACAATAGAATATTACTCAGCCATCAGAAAAGATGAATACTCACCATTTGCATTGACATGGATGGAACTGGAGGGTATTATACTAAGTGAAATATGTCAAGTAAAGAAAGACAATTATCATATGGTTTCACTTATTTGTGGAATGTAAGGAATAGCAGGGAGGACATTAGGAGAAGGAAGAGAAAAATGAAGGGGGAGAAATTGGAGGGAGAGATGAGCCATGAGAGAGAGACTATGGACTACAGGAAACAAACTGAGGGTTTCAGAGGGGAGGAGAATGGGGGGTTGGGTTAGCCTGGTGATGAGTATTAAGGAGGGCACAGATTGCATGGAACACTCGGTGTTATACACAAACAATGAATCATGGAAAACTACATCAAAAACTAATGATGTACTGTATGGTGACTAACGTAACATAATAAAAAAAAAAAGAAAAGAAAAAGCAACTCACAGACTGAAAGAAAATATCTGCAAAACACATATTTGATAAAACACTTTTATGCAAAATACAAAAGAATGCCTAAAACTCAGCAATAAGAAAGCAAGCTACTCAATTAAAAAATAGCCAGAGATCTGAACAGACACATCATCAAAGAAGAAACACAAACAACAACAAAAGATCATTCCTCATTAAAGAAATACAAACTGATTTGCGACGACATGGGTGGAACTAGAGGGTATTATGCTTAGCGAAATAAGTCAGTCGGAGAAAGACAACTATCATCTGATCTCCCTGATATGAGGAAGTGGAGATGCAACGAGGGTAGGGGTTAAGGGGGTAGGAAAAGAATAAATGAAACAAGATGGGATCGGGAGGGAGACAAACCAAAAGAGACTCTTAATGTCATAAAACTAACTGGGGGGGGAGGGGTGTTGGGAGAGGGGGGTGGGGTTACATTATATGTTTATATAAAAATAAAAAATTTAAAAAAAAGAAATGCAAACTGAAATAGCAAGACATCACTAAACAATTATTCAACTAGATAAAATACGTATTTTGACAATACCAATTGCTGAAGAGAATGTAGAGAAACAAGAACTCTCATTCCTTGTTGGTGGAATGCAAAATGGTACAGCTACTTTGTAAGATCATTTAAGAGCTTCCTACCAAATGAAATATACTGTTTACCATACAATCAAGCAGGTATGCTCCTACTTATTTGTCCAAATAGTTTGAAAAAGTTTTTTCCACATAAAAATCTGTACTAGAATATTTATAGCAGCTTTATTCACAGCTGTCAAAAATTTGGATCAGTCAAGATATTCTTCAATAGATGAATGGATAAATAAACTGTTACATCCATATAATGGAATATTAGTCAGTGTTAAAATAAATGAGCTCTCAGACAAACCAAAAGAGACTCTTAATGTCATAAAACAAACTGAGGGGAGTGGGGGGAAGGGGTGTTGGGAGAGGGTGGTGGGGTTACATTATATGTTTATATAAAAATAAAAAATAAAAATAAAAATAAAATTTAAAAAAAAGATGTAAATGAAAAAAAAAATAAATGAGCTCTCAAGCAATATAAATAACAAGGTTGAACCTTATCTGCATATTTCTAGTGCAAAAAGCCAGTCTGAAAAGGCTATACTCTGTAAGATTTCATTTACACAATGTTCTGAAAGAGGCAAAACAATAGCATTGGTAAATCAGTGTTTGCAAAGATTTAGTGGACAGAGATGCTGAACAGGTGGAACACAGGATCTTTTAGGATGATGAAACTCTTCTGTGTTTTTTCTAGTAGTAGCTACATGACACTATGGATTTGTCAAAACTCATAGAATTTCACAGTCTGAAGACTGACCCCTAACAAGTATATATATTTTTAAAAGTCATTTAAAAGGGATCTCAGGATAGAATGCATCTGCTGACAAAATAATCTAACTGTATCACAAGTGTGTGAAACAATGTCCCTGCAGTTGACGGTGAAAAAGGATGCCCACTGAAGCAATTCTGGAAATGAGTGGAGACTGAAAGACTAAAGTCAAAAGAGATAGTACATAAGTATTGTAGTATAATTGAAAGTTTGATAGTTTTTTTTTCCCTCCACAGGAATACAGAGTAACAATTTTAAAACTACTATACATATATACTTCGGTTTAATTATAATGTAAATAGATGGCAAGTGGTGGGAGACAGGTTTCTCAAGGCTGAAATGGACCATTACAAATAAGCAAGAATGAAGACTAGAATGATCCAAGTTATAATGGATTAGAGTTAGAGACATCAGTAAAACTCATGTCTAACTTCATAAAGATACAGATAAGATACACACAGAAATACAGAAATGTAGATACTTGTAAATACATGGGCTAGGAAGAAAAACCTGAGCAGAAGGCAGACGCTTAACCGACTGAGCCACCTAGGCGCCCCAAGGGAACATTTTTTGCTACAAATAAATAATGTGATATTCATACTGTTAAATTATAACTCTTAACTATAAAGTAAATATCTATAATACCATACTAATAAAAATAAACTATTGACTAAAGAAATAAAATGGGAAGAATAAGGTGCTTCTCCTTCTGCCTGCTGTTGCCCCTGCTTGTACTCTCTCACTCTGTCAAATAAATAAAATCTTAAAAAAAAAAAAAAAAAGGAAAGAAGAGTTTCTATAGATAAATCCAAATAACTTATGTTATATCCAAGGAGCTGGAGTTTAACTTCCTACTCCTTAAGCGTGGGTGGTACAGTGACTTCTTTCCAAAGAGTAAAGTATGAAAAAGGAGGGAAAACTTACTGCAGAGAAATTTGACAACCACCACCTCAACTGGGTGATCAAAGGTAACACTAATAGTAAAAAGTCATCATGATAGTATGTACCCTTGAAATGATGTGATGGTAACAGCACTTTACCTCTGTGGTCTTCCTCCTAAAAACCCATACCCCAGTCTAATCAGACAATATTGATTAAGAAAATTTTTACAGAATACCTGGTTAGTAATCCTTATAACTGCCAAGGTCTTAAAAAATAAGTCAAACTTGGGACGCCTGGGTGGCTCAGTTGCTTAAGCGGCTGCCTTCGGCTCAGGTCATGATCCCAGCGTCCGGGGATCAAGTCCCACATCGGGCTCCTTGCTCGGCAGGGAGCCTGCTTCTCCCTCTGCCTCTGTCTACCACTCTGTCTGCCTGTGCTCGCTCTCTCTCTGACAAATAAAAAATAATAATAATAATAAAATAAAATAAAAACGTTTAAAAAAAAAATAAGTCAAGCTTAAGAAATTATCCCAGCCAGAAAGGCCTAAGGAGACATAACCCAATATAATGTGGTATCCTGGCTGAGATCCTGGAACAGAAAGAGGATATGAAATAAAAGGTAAGAAAATGTGAATAAGTGTGGACTTTAGTCAATAATAATGTACAATATGGTGACAGATGGTAGCTACATTTACTGTGGTGAGCATAGTGTAATATGCAAAATTGTCAAATCACTATGTTGTACATCTAAAACTAGGGTAACAACGTATGCCAACTATACTTCAATGAAAAAATACTCAAATATATTTAAAATAGAAAAACACATATGAATGTACAAAAAATTATGAATTTCTAAAAAATAATAAGGTATAATCCTGGTTCATTAACTGTGGTAAATATACCATACTAATTAAAGATGTTATTAATAGAGGAACCGGGTATGAGGTATATGAGAATTCCCTATAATATTTAACAAGTTTCCTATAAATCTATGACTTTTAAAATTTGTAAAGTATTAATATATTTTAGATATAAGATTAACCCCTCATTCAACTTATGGTTTGCAAATATTTTCTCCCATTCAGTACATTGCCTTTTCATTTTGTTGACTGGGTTTTCTTTCTGTGTAGAAGATTCTCAGTTTAATGTAATGCCACTTGCTGATTTTTGCCTTTGTTGCTTGTGCTCTTGGTGTCATATCCAAAAAAGTCATTGTGAAGACCTATATCAAGGAGCTTCTTCCCTATGTTTTCTTCTAGGAGTTTTACAGTATAAGGTCATATATTTAAGTCATATGGAGATTTCATGCAACTCAATAATAAAAATATAAACAATGTGATTATATGGTGAATAGATGAAATGAATAGATATTTTTCAAGAAGATATCCAAATGGCCAGCAGATATATGAAAAGATGCGCAACATTACTAATCATCAGGGAAACGCAGATCAAAACCACAATACCATGTCATACCTGTTAGAATTGCTATCATCAAGAAGACAAAAGATAACAAATGCTGGCAAGAATGTGGAAATAGGGGGCACCTGGGTGGCTCGGTGGGTTAAAGCCTCTGCCTTTGGCTCAGGTCATGATTCCAGGGTCCTGGGAAGAGCCCAGCATCACATCGGGCTCTCTGCTCAGCAAGGAGCCTGCTTCCCTTCCTCTTTCTCTGCCTGCCTCTCTGCCCCTTGTGATCTCTGTCTGTCAAATAAATAAAATCTTAAACACACACACACATACACACACACACACACACACACACACACACATTAAAAAAAAAAAAGAATGTGGAAATAGGAAATCCTCATGCACCTCTGGTGGGAATGTAAATTGGTGTAGCCACTAAGGAAGATAGTATGGAGGTTTCTCAAAAAATTTTAAATGGAACTATTGAAGGCTTTCATGCATATGGTTTGGAGGGAACAAGGGCCTAAGTACCAAACCTCAGCTGGTCCCTGTGTTTTAAATGTGTTTCTCGACTATCTCAGTTTCTAACTTAAGTCTAGAACAGCAGCTACTTCTTTGGTAATTACTTTGAGTAGAAAACCTGAATCTTGTCCCGTGCTTGGATATTGGCCATCCCTCTCGGCAAGAAATATTAGTGCTAACAATGCAGATTACAAAATGAGAAAATCCAAAACAAAAGCACATGTACAGATCTGCCAGGTGTATATAAAGTGGGAGGACATTGAATGGATCAGAAATATTACAAACAAAGATTCAAAACCTACATGAATGACACGTTCTTGAGGTTGAAAAGTCAAAGATCAAGGTGCCTGCAGACTGGTATGTTCAGTGAAGGCCACTTTCTGGTTCACAGACATTTCTTCAGTCACTTCCTTTTCTTCTTATGGATTACAGACATGGTGATGGTCATGATAGAGGGAATACTCAACTATTTTTCTCTGAATTTGAAGAAATTATCTATGTTCTCTGTTATCTCCCCTAAACATAGTCCATGAATGAATACAATTCTCTACCCCTCAGAAATTGGGAATAAGAATGTTATTATTTTTATGAGTAATCCCTCCTTTAATTCTGTAAATTGATTACCACCAATGGCTTGCACTATAATCTATACACAGTTTAAATCATTCCATATGAGGCAGAAGTACAATAATCACTCTATGATACTAAGAATGCTCGTAGAAGCAATCATATTTTAAAATGAGACAATGGAAAAAAAAACTACCATTGATGTTGGAATCTTATTTCTGGTATGTATCCAAAAGAAATAAAAACTGAAGTATCAAAAAAAAAAAAAACTGCACTCCCATGTTCACTGCAGAATTATTTGCAATGGGCAGGATATGGAAACAACCTAATTATCCATCAACAAATGAATACATCAAGAAGATGCATGATATTGTGATATATATTGTGATACATAGGTATATCACATGAAAAAGAAGGAAATCCCACCATTTGTAATAACACAGGTGGATCTTGAGGACGTTATGCTCAGTGAAATAAGTCAAACAGAGAAAGACAAATACTGTACAAAATCACTTATATGAGGATCTAAAAAATCTGAACCTGTAGAAACTGAGATTAGAATGGTGGTTACCAGGGGCTGGAGGAATAGGGAGTTGAGAAGATGTTGGTCCAAGATTATAAACTTGCAAGTAGTAGATAAATCAGTTCTAGAGAGCTAAGTCATAATAAGTACTGTGATTATAGTCAACAATACTGTATTATTTACTTCAAATTTGCTAACAGATCTAAATGTTCTAATCACAAAAAATAAGTGATATTTATGTGACATGATTGAGGTATAAGCTAATGCAATGGTGGTAATCACACTGCAATCAACACATCACACACCTTAAATTTACACAATTATATGTCAGTAACTAGATATTAATAAAATGCAGACAATACTGAAACTTTCCATGTAGTTACATAGGTTTTTTTCCCTATAAATTTTCATAATTAGTCTTCAGGATTCAAATTCCAACTCAAATATTATTAGAAAGCATTTTAACTTCATTTTTCTAAAGTTTAATTTTGGTTATGAAAACACAAACCTTTTCAGTATGTGTAATCACACACACACACACACACACACACACACAGTCTTTGCACTTTTCTGTTAATTTGGATGTTCCCAAATTTCCATTAGGTCAGTCATTTTTGGAAGCCAATAGATCTCTTTTACTAATACCTCTTAAAGTGAGAATCACATAGACACATTTGCTCCCTGCCCCCAACACACACTCACAACAGTTCTTCTTTTAATTTACAAACTCTTGATGAATTTCTTTCTTTTTTATAATCAGAGTTATTTCAGTAGGAAACAATAGAGTATGGTGTTTTGATCCTATTTCTTTAAATAATGCTGAAAATAGAATTGGAATATTGAGGCTTGAATTTTAATAGATTTATCATTTTGACAACATTATTAATGTGGATTCCAGAATTCCAGGCAAACCTTTACATATAAGAGATTCTGTGTGAATAGAAAAATGTATTACTTCAATTTCAGAGTTTTCAAATTGAACTTACTGTGCAAAGCTTTTACACCTTCCTATCATTAGGCAACACCATCAATATATAAACCTCTGCTGTGTTTCAATATGATTTTATTTTTTACAAAGGGTTCATCTCCCATGTGAATATGCCATCTCCAAAGTTTGTTTTCTTCTTTCTTTCAAATCACTTAATGTTTCTCAGCATTTCTCTTAGGAGAATCTAAATGAGAGGTAAGAAGAGTTAACTTTTTCAAGGGTGATCTACTACAGACTGGGCTTTCTGAGAGGGTGGTGGCTGCCTACAGAGGGGCAGATTGGAAATGTAAACCACTCCACAGAAAAGAGATAGAAACAAGTACTAAGATATTTAATTCTGTAAGAATGCTAAGTCAGTAGTGGAGCAGGGTTGGAAGTCAAGGATTTGTTCAGTCACAGATCTACAAGGGCAAGACCTGGACCCATGTTCCTGATCATAGCAGAGAGGCTTGTGCTGTCCTAACTAAAAATACTGTAGCAAATCAGTGCTGATGGCTAGAGTTCTATCACATCATCAAACTGTGATTACAATACTCAGCCCACAGTCTAGCTCATGTGATGGTGCTTCTTCTGCTAGGGGGCTAGCACTTAGAGCCTGGTTTCTAGCTGTCTTACATTCCTGTGGGCTTCTCCAGAGTACCCTTTCAGAGGAAACTGCAAATCTACTAACCCTCCTATATCAGAAATTTCTGTCCATAAACATCATCCAGGTCTGATGTGTATGCTATTGAGTCATTTATCCTCATTTGTTTGACAACTGGTGCAGAAAGCCAGACATCATTAGAGACCAAGAACATATCCAAGGAAGGTTAAGGAAGTAATGTTCTAGGGATAGTGGAGTCCATCAGTGAAAGGGATTTGAACTGCAGATAACTAATTTGTTACTTATCTCTTGTACTGACTGTATCACAAACCAGGGATCAAAGATAACATTCTTTTGTTATTATTAATGATCCTGAAGGGATTTTCCAAGAAGTGAAGAAGCTCTATGAAGGGGGGAGGGAGACTGGAGATACAATTGGCTAACCCATTGGGAGAAATGATTCTCTTCTGATTTCATCCTTGATTTTCTTCCAAAACTAAGTATATTAGTCCAAGACAGGATGGTACTGCTAGGGTGCTACATGTTCTGTGTAAGCAGAAATGAAAATAAAAAATGCCTAAAACACACAGCCTGCATATCTATCTCTCTCACTTGAAAAATAGGTACTATCCAAATGTACCAAGTAAATGTGACGGTCTCTAGATACACTTTCTTAAGGAGTCTCCCAGTTGTAAGGGTGTAAAATAACTTGCAGATAAAGAAGCAAAATATAATGAGACTGATGTTGGATGTTCCCAACACCATCATTTTACATAAAGTGAAATGATGGGAGGTGAGAATAGAGGCTTCCTTCAACTGACAAGAGAACTGGTAGAACTACACTAACTACTTAACACCTAAGATGCAGGATATCTAAAGAGAGGCCTCAAGGCGTCCCAAAAATGGAGACAAAAGAGACTACAAAAACTGTAGCCTCTCTCTGTGAGTTTAAGCTTACAAAATGATTGGTCCAACAGAGTGTCCCCCGATGAGTCACTAGTCAGGGGCCTCTGATCTGCAGAAGCATTGCCCGTCCAACTGTGGATACACCCATGTAGTTCAAGCACTGGAGATAATTTTCAGTTTAACATTGGCCTATCCAGATATCATCCAAACAAACAACAAAACCCTCTTCAATAACCAGGAAACAGAAGACTCTAGTTCTAGTATGGGATCTAGTATCATGCTCTATTTTAGTCAGAGTGCAGCACACAGGAAGAACTTAATCTGAAATCCTAGAAGTCTGCATTATGTTCTCTTTGGGATTAAAGAGAGGCTCCACACAGCATCCCCTTCTACCCTTTAAGTGCAATTGGATCTACTTGGTCAAAACTCTGAAGCCTCAACCTATTGCAGATCCCTTATTCTAGGCCCCTTCCAAAATTTGCAATTTACACAGTAAATGAATTGAAAGAGCATCTCTAAATATGAAATCTCTTGACTCTGATATGCAAGGAAGTGCCCCAACTGTGATTCTTTCTTTTTATGCAGTCAAATGCTCTACCACTGAGATATACCCCCAATTCTTTCTTTTTATGGAGAACTACTGGGTAGAACAACCTCTTTCACTTAAGGAACTATCCTGACATTTCTGAGACCATTCAATGTCTCACAGACTTTACCAATGTGGCTGCCTCTGCAGTTTTATTCCCATCCTCTGGCTTCAATATTTCTTACTGAGAAAATCTAGGTACTTGCTCACTTCCTGGTCACCAAATCCCACTGGCATAATGTCATTCATGTAATGGACCAGAGTGAGGATCTACAGGACGGTTAAGGTCCTTTATGATTATATTATGACCAAAATCAGGAGCAGTGGCTACTTGTGGGCAAAATAATAAATGTATACTATTGATCTAAGTTGAAAAAGACCAATTGTTCCTGATTATCCTTACTAGTTAGTATGAAACAGCAATTTTTTACTAAGATAATCTTTGTGCAAATCTGCCATGAGCTGTATTGATTTGATACAATAAATATCATAAGAAACTACAATTGTGATTGGAGTCATCACTGGATCAATAAAATACAGACATTCCACAGGACATATGTGGCTTTTCAACAACAAAACAGACATTAATATAGATGTTTTAAAAATGACCATCTCTGCATCTTTCAAGTATTAACCCCATTATCCCTACTGAAATTAGGGAACTCAATTCATGGTAGTATCTTTCACCATATTTTTATTTACCCCCCTGTGGTGAGAAATCAGTACAAAATATTTCAAGGATTATGGTGCTCCATTCACCAATATAATTTTTAATTCCTTAGTGAAGGGCATGTCTGCCAGACCTTCCCAGATATGTAGTTAGGGAATGACTGAACAAGTTATATACAAATATGTGTACTCCAATATTTCTATTTCACTAATCTCTGGGACCTGGTCCTCTAAAATATATAAAGGAAGCCCTTTCTTTTCATCTCACTCAACTGTGGGCAACAATTGTGTCCAAGCTTCAGTTAATCAAGCCAGTACACGTAACTCCACTCCCAATTGCTAGATCCAACAAATCCCAAATTCCAGGGAGTGTATTCACTGATAAATTCAACCTGATACAACTGTATGTTTTATACTCATTAGTCTTTGTCTAAGACTATTAAAATCTAATTCCATATGTGTTCCTGAGTTACAATATTGTTGGCAGGAATCTATAATTCCTTTGGTATGCAGGACACATAGGAATGGGCTTTACATTTATTCCTGTGAGATACAATGGTATCAAATACTTGCCATTGACCCAGTAAGGAATGAAATTTCAAAAACAAAATAAGGAACAAATAACTTTTTGTTAAATCTAATTACTATTTGTCTATAAAATTGTATTAAATGGAAGTAGGACTAATATTTTAGAAATAAATAAGAAAAAGGAAATGGCTTAGTGAAAAATTTAAGTATATATAAATTCTCATTTTCTTGGGAGGAATGGCGATATTGTAGGCAAATGAAGAATTTAAGAGAAAAATTATTTTTAAATCTGAGTGTTAAAAGAATGTAAGGATAACTACAAAAAAATACAATCTCTAGCATCTAAACCAGCAGAGGAAAGAAAGAGTTTGAATAAGGAAAAGATCACTAGATTCACTTAACAGAATTTAGGAAAGATGAAAACAACTTAAGAGAGAGCATGGTAAACAAACAAACAAAAAAAAACATGGTGGATATAAGTCCAAGTATATAAGTATAGTCATCCCTTAGACATATTGTTAGTTCAGTTCCAAACCACCATAATAAAGCTAATATTCCAATAAACAATGTCAAATGATTTTTTTGGTTTCTCAGAGCACATAAAAGTTACGTTTACATTATACTGTTATCTATTAAGTATGCAATAGTATTTTGTCAAAAAAGCTATTGCTAAAAAAATGCTAACCATCATTTGGACTTTTAAGTCATAATCACAGATGACATGTGACCATAACAAATAAAATAAATAACAAATAAATAAAAGGCATAACAAATAAAATAAAGGCATTTGAAATAGTCCAAGAATTAAAAAATGTGGCATACGCATGAAGTAAGCAAATGCTGTTGGAAAAACAGTACTGACAGAGTTTCATGACACAGGGTTGCCACAAACCTTTAATCTGTAAAAAACACAGTATCTGCAAAACACAATAAAGCAAACAGAATAAAATGGGGTATGACTATAATAAAGATAAATGTAAATGAACTAATGCTAGTTATGAAAGAACAAAGTTCAGTAGAGTAGAAAATTATTTGGTAATTGAATTAACGAAATCTATTCTTTTGTGACATCTATACCAGGAGATCTTAAAACAGAGACATGACATTCATTTAAATTATATCAGCTAGGAGGGAGAGCTACGTGCTGTTCATGTCATTGTCATTAAGGTTAAATATAAATAACAAATATAAGTTGCAATGTTCAAAGTTAGGTTTGTCTAGAAAAAGATTTTGGGGAAGTAGAAGAGGAGGAGAGGAAGGAAGGGGAGGAGGAAGACCAAAGGAGAGGAAGGGAGGAAGAGGAGAACTATTAATCAAAGGCTCATTATCTCCTTCCCAATTAGTGGCAGTCAATATAATTCATAATTAAATTATTAAATTGAAATGCTGTTTAATGGCAGTTACTACTAAATTACAACTAATTTGATTACAAATCTTAGCAAATAATAATTTCCTGAATCCAGTTATAGTGTTTTTTTTTTTTCTTTAAACCATCCACCCATTCTTCATCTTTCATACCTCACCAGTTGTTAAGCCTTGTGGTTGGCGGTCTGTGTTTTAATGTTTATCAGCATCTACACATTACCTCTTTTACCCATTTTATGTTATACTTCTTGGAGTCATAAAAGTACATTGTTGTGGGTTTTTTTTTCCTTTCTAGTGCAGATCTTTGTTTGTAATGGATGCCTTTTTGCTGCTTCTAGAGGTGAATAATAACAGCAACACTAATATTTGGGTGGGTGTCCACTAGAAAGCTTCATGTTCTGTAAGAATTGCCTTACTTTTATGAGCAAGTACCACCATCACAATGATTTACTTACCTTGCCTCTACATGGGATTATACCCTGTGGGAATAAATATGCATTTAAAATCCTAAATAATGGCAGCAAATTTGCCTAGAAATTATGCATGTGGGTTGTATAATGTTTTAGTATGCCTCAAATTCATCATAATAGGTTTAGATAACTTTTCACAATAGTTTACTTAGAAAAATACATTCAAATTTTCACATTCTTGGATAATGCGATTTGTGTCAAGAAAAGGATTACTAATTCCCTTAATGATTCATTCTATACTCAACTCCAGAGAATGCAGGAGTCTAGAAAAAGGTATCATTTTGCAATAAATGTCAAAAACATGTTTTATCTAAATAGCTCAACATACAGTACTGACAAAATTTAGTTAGAGATAATTTATACCCTTCGGTGGCCAGAGTAATCTATGGGTCTCTTCAAATTGCTTTTGTCTATAAAATAAACTCAATTTGCTTTACCACATGAAGCACAAATTTAAAGCAATATTTCATAAATCTCTGTCACTGAAGATTAAAGTAATCTTTAATTTACAAATACTGCCATCAGCCTATGAGCTTTATGTTGCTGGGGTTTGAAAATTGAGTTAGACAACATAAAACTGAATCTATTGATTGAGGTTGAATGTTTTCAACCTCACCTGCTAGTAAAGGCAAGATACCTAATAAAATAAAAAGAGATAAGCCACTATTAATTGTCCCTAAATATACCATATGTGCACTAATATGGTTCTAAACTCTCATTTGTCTGAACAGGATTGTTTTAATAGAGCACTAGGGATAAGGCATTTAAGATGTGTCCACAGTTATCTGTCATAGTAATTCCACATGGTAAATTTCACATAATGTTTACATCTGCTGCATAAAGTCAAGGACTTACATAAGGTCTTTTACAAATATTACCAAAAGACTCTCTCATCTAAAATGTTGGTTCAACAGTATATATTAGTCACAAGCCCAGTGTGAAATATAACGTTAAAAAATACCAAATTTCCAGCAGGCTATGGTCTAGCTACATCAAAAACTTCCATTTCAAAAACAAATGCAAGAAAATAGTTCAAGACGGCAGCATAGAAAGATCCTGAACTCATCTCCTACCACAGACATATCAAATCCATAGATACTCATGAAATAATTTCCTCTAAAATAGACCTAAAAAGTAGTTGAACAGCCCCTTCACATTAAATAGCGAAAGTCCCATATCAAAAGAGGTATGAGCCTTTTGGTATGGTCTCACCAAAAATCCAATTCCTGGCATGGTAACTCTAATCAAGGAGGAATCTCACAAATCTGGAGCTTCTCCCTGAAGAATAAGGGGTTGTGTCCCATATCAGGGACCTACCTCAACCTTTAGGACCTATATCAGAGAGATGAGTCCCCAAAATGTCTGGCTTTGAAAACCAATGGGGATCACAAACAGGAAACCCAAAAGGCTGTAAGAAACTGAGACACTCTTCTTGAAGGTCTTATATACAAATGCACTTGCCCCAAAGACCAGCACAAAAGCAACAGCTTTAAAGTATCTAGATTCTGGGGCACCTGGGTGGCTCAGTTGGTTAAACAACTGCCTTTGGCTTAGGTCACGATCCTGGAGTCCCAGGATCAAGTCTTGCATCAGGCTCCCTGCTCGGAAGGGAGTCTGTTTCTCACTCTAACCCCTCCCTTCTCATGCTCTCTTTCTCAAATAAATAAATAAAATCTTCAAGAAAAAATATAAAATACCTAGATTCTATGTGGAGATTCATTCGCTAACCTCAAAGCATCTGTGGATGGGAAAGAGCAGGGATTTGTTGAGAGATTGTACAAATGGATGTGGGGGTGGGAATCATTTCTGCATTCTTGCCCTACCTTGATGGTGCCGGCAGGAACATGCTGGCCCTGTATGAGCTCTACACTGACACATTAAAGCTGGCGGGCACACCTCAGGCCTATGCTCTTCCACTACTTTGCTAAAACCAGCAGCTATATGCAATCCACACAGGAGATGCTCCTTAATCACCTGGCTTTGGTAGACAGAATGACTTGAATTTCTGGGTCCCACAGGACTGCAACAATTACAGACAGTTATTGGTAGTCAATCTCCAACAGGGCAATGCACAAACAACAGAATAAAACATCCTGTTTTTTTCAGTGAAAAAGAAAGGCCCATTTACTTTTCCTAGATCTTCAGCCTGAGGGTCACACTTCACATCTGCCACACATCTAAAGAAAAACTCTCATGGAATACAGACAGGGAGATATCATCTTTGTACTCTCTTAGTCCCACTGTAGCTCACTAGTACCTCCCAGAAAGGAGCTTATACTCTCTTTCAAAGCTCTAATTATTGCTATATCATCCAGTGGTACCTCCAGATAACACCTGGTTTGGAAGCCAGAAGGGTTATAATGTGGTCCCACCGGAACATATATATTTGCATACTTTAAAAGCTGCTGCTTGAGGGTCTGCTTTCCAATCGGCCTAAAACTAGGTACTGACTGAGAGCCTCCTTTTGTAACACTGACAGATCTCAGCACACTATCAACAACTGGGACCTGTCCAGAATAAATCAGAATGCCTAGATAGTCACAAAGGTTTGAGTGACAACCAAGAACTACAGAAAAGTTGAAAGATAAGGCTCATCTCCGACACAAGGTCACTCCTTCAAGACTAGGAGAGAAAGCTATTTTGCCCAGTATATAGAAACACACAGAGTCAAGCAAAATGAAAAAAATGAGGAATGTCCCAAACAAAAGAATAAGATAAAACCTCAGAAAAAAAAAAAAAAAAAAAAACTTCAAAGAAACAGAGGTAAGTAACTTACCTGATAAAGAGTTCAAAGTAGGGGTGCCTGGGTGGCTCAGTGGGTTAAAGCCTCTGCCTTCGCCTCAGGTCATGATCCCAGGGTCCTGGGATCAAGCCCCGCATTGGGCTCTCTGCTCAGCAGGGAGCCTGCTTCCTCCTCTCTCTCTGCCTGCCTCTCTGCCTACTTGTGATCTCAATCTCTCTGTGTTAAATAAATGAATAAAATCTTAAAAAAAAAAAAAAGAGTTCAAAGTAATTGTTATGAAGATGCTTACGGAACTTGGGAAAAGAATGGATGAACATAGTGGGAACTTCAATGAAGAGCTGAAAAATCTAATAAAGTACCAAGCAGAAGTCACAGACCTTAAGAGTACAGTAACTGAACTGAATTGGAAAAAAAAAAAAAAAAAGTGGGGGGTGGGGTTCAACAGCAGACTAGATAAAGTAGAAAAAAGGATCAGTGACCTATAATAAGGGCAGTGAACCTCACCCAAACAGAGTATCAAAAAGAAAAAAAATTAAATTTGTAAAGGTAGTTTAAGGGACTTATGGGACAACATGAAGCAGAATAATATTGGCATTATAGGGGGGTCATGCAAGGAGAACAGAAAGAAAAGGAGAAAAGAAACTTATTTTAAAAAAAACTGCCTGGGGGCGCTTGGGTGGCTCAGAGGGTTAAAGCCCCTGCCTTCAGCTCCAGTCATGGTCCCAGGGTCGTGGGATGGAGCCCCGCATGGGGCTCTCTGCTCTGTGGACAGCCTGCTTCCTCCTCTCTCTCTCTGCCTACTTGTGATCTCTGTCTATCAAATAAATAAATAAAATCTTCAAAAAAAAAAAAATACTGCCTGAAAACTTCTCTCATTTGGGGAAGGAAACAGATATCCAGATCCAAGAATCTCAGGGAATTCCATATAAAACTAACCTAAGAGTGAGCCACATCAAGACACATTAGAATTAAAACGTCAAAAGTTAAAAACAAAGAGAATTTTTAAAGTAACAAGAGAAAAACAATGTATTACATAAGAGAAAACACCATAAGACAATGAAGAGAGTTTTTAGAAGAAACTTTGCAGGCCAGAAGGCAGTGGAATGATGTATTCAAAGTGCTGAAAGAAAAACAAAAACAAAAACAAACTTCCAACCAAGAATACTATACCTAGGAAGTTATCATTCAGAATTGGAAGAGAAATAGAGTTCTCCAGACAAGCAAAAACTAAAGCAGCTCATCACCTCTATACCAGCCTTACAAGAAATATTAAAGGACCTTCTTTAGGCTGGAAAGAAAAGGCATTAATTAATAATAAACATATTAAAGTGTAGATCTCACTGGTCAAGAAAGTAAAGGTAGTAGTAGATAATAACTTATAAGGCTAGAATAAAGGTTAAAAGTCAAAAGTAAAAATAACTGTAATTACAATACTCAGTTAAAAAACATCCAAAATTTTTTTTAAAAATGTAAAATGTGACATCAAAAACATTAACAGAGGGAGCAGGGAGAAAAAATGCTGAGTTTAGAATGTGTTCAAACTTAAGTTGCTATCAACTTAAAAAAGACTGTTTTATTCATATATATATATATATATATATACATGTGAGCATCATTACATTCACATGGCAAAAACCTATAATAAATAAACAAAAGATAGTAAGAAAGTAATCTAAGCAGAACACTAAAGAAAGCCATCATACCACAAAGGGAGAGAGCAAGAAAATAAGGAACATAGAACTGCAAAACAGCCAGAAAACAATTAACAAATGGTAATAAGTACACAACTATTAACAATTATTTTAAATGTAAAAGAACTAAATTCTCTAATCAAAAGATACAGAATGGCTTAATGGATTAAAAAACAACTACAACAAGATTCATCTATGTAATGCCCAGAAGACACTAATTGCACATTTCACACACATAGAGACTAAAAATGAAGGAATAGAGAAAGATATTCCACACAAATGGAAACCAAAGGAATTCTGAGGTGGCTAAACATCATACAAAACAGACTCTGAAACAAAGACTGTGATAAGAGACCAAAAAAAAAAAAAAAAAAAATTACATAATGATAAGGGTATCAATCCAACAAAAGCTTGTATTTGTAAATATTTATGTACCCAAAAGAGAAGCACCTGAAATACAAAGCAAACATTAAGAGACATAAACAGAGAAGTTGAAAGCAATACAGTAATATTAGGGGATTTTAACATACCACTTACATCAAAAGCTAGAGCATCCACACAGAAAATCAATAAGGAAATATCAAACTTAAATGACACATAAGACCAGATGAACTTGATAGGTATATACAAAGCACTTCCTCTAAAAGCAGCAGAATATACATTTCTCTCAAGTGCATATGGGACATTGTTCAGGATAGATCATATATTAGGCCACTAAGTAAGTTTCAATAAATTTAAGAAGAATAAAATAAAGCATCTTTTCTGACCACAATGGTATGAAACTAGAAATCAATTATAAGAAATACAGGAAAAATAACAATTATATAGAGATTAAACTGCATGCTACTGAACAACCAATGGGTCAATAAAAAATTAAAAGGGAGATCAAAAAATACTCTGAGACAAATGAAAATGGAAATACAACTTACCAAAATCTATGAGATGTATCAAAAGCAGTGCTAATACAGAAATCCATAGCAATATAGGCTTATCTCAAGGGACAAGAAACATCTCAGTAAGCAATCTAAATGACAATCAAAAGAACAAATGAAGTCCTAAATATTTAGAAGGAAAAAAATATTAAGTATCAGAGCAGAAATAAATGAAAATGAGGCCAAAAAGACAACAGAAAAGATCAGGGAAACTAAGAACTGCTTCTTTGAAAATTTAAACAAAATTGACAAACTTTCATCTACACTCACTACAAAAAAAGAAAGAGAACTTTAATAAATAAAATCAGAAATGGAAGACAAATTACAACTAATACTACAGAAATACAAAGGGTTACGGGTCCCTGAGTGGTGCAGTCTATTGAGAGTCCGACTCTTGATTTTGGCTCAAGTCATGATCTCAGAGTGGTAGGACCTAGCCTTGCATCAGGCTCCACATTCAGTGCAGAGTCTGCTTGGGAATCTCTCCCTCTCCCTCTGCCCCTCCTCTCCATGCATGCTTAATCTCTCTAAAATAAAAAAATAAAATAAATCTTTTAAATAAAGAAATACAAAGTATTATAAGACTAATATGAACAGTTATACCAACAAATTGGACAACCTAGAAGAAATGGACAAATTCCTAAGACATAAAATCTTCCACGACTGAATTATGAAAAAGTAGAAAATCTGAATAAACTGATTATTATTAAGGAGATTGAATCAGTAATGAAAGCCTCCCAACAAAAAATGAAACTCCCAAATCAGTTTTACTGGTGATTTCTACTAAGGATTTAAAGATGACTTAATATACTTACTTTCTCCAAATCTCCCAGAAAATGAGAGGAGAGAATACTTCTAAATTCATTTTATGAGGTCAACATTACCCTAATACAAAAACCAAACAAGGACACCACAAAAGAAAAAAAAATTTACAGGCCAATACCCCTGATGAACATAGATGCAAATATCCCCAACAAAATATTAGCAAACCAATTTAATCATACATTAAAAGTAACATACAATATAGTAAATGGGAATTTACTATAGTGATATAAAGATGAATTAACTTCTGTTAATCTGTCTATATGATTTACCACATTAACAAATGAAGGACAAAAATCATGTAATCATCTCAATAGATGCAGAAAAAGCATTTGATAAATTTAACATCATTTATGATTTAAAACTCTCAACAAAGTGGATAAATGTACCTCAACATAATAAAGGCAATATATGACAAGCCTACAGCTAACATCATACTCAAAGGTGAAAAGCTGAAACATTTTACTCTAAAAAAAAGGAAAAAGACAAGGATACCCACTCTTGCTACTTTTATTCAACAAAGTACTGTAATTATTAGCCAGGGCAATTAGGCAAAAAAAAATAAATAAAAGGCATTCAAATTTGAAAAGAAGAAATAAACTGTTTGTGGACAACATGATTTTATATGTAAAAAAGCCTCAAGACTGTGCCAAAAACCTGTTTGAATGAAGAAACAAGTAAAACTACAGAGTCTAAGGTCAACATGCAAAATCTGTTGCATTACACTAGCAACTATCACAACAAGAAATTAAGAAAACAATTCTGTTTACAAATGCATCAAAAAGGATAAAATACCCTGGAATAAATTTAACCAGAAAGTTGAAAGACCTATGTACTGAAAACTGTAAGATACTGATGAAAGAAATAAATGGAAACATATTCAGTGCTCATTGACTGGAAGAATTAATATTGTTAAAATATCCATATTACCCAAAACAATATTAAGGCTAAATGCAATCTCTATCAAAATCCCAATGACATTTTTTACAGAAATACAACAACCATAAAATTTGTATGGAGCCAAAAGATCTCAAATAGCCAAAGCAATCCTGAGTAAGAACAACAAATCTGAAAGCAGCATGTTCCTTGATTTCAAACTGCATTACAAACCTATAGTAATCAAAACAATATGGTATTGGCACCAAAAAAAAAAAAAAAAGACATTCAGATCTATGGGACAGAATAGAGAGCCTAGAGGTAAATGCATCCATTTATGGCCAATTAACTTACAATATGGTAGCCAAGAATATATAATGGGGAAAGGGCAGTTTCTTTAATAATCAATATTTTAAAAACTGGGCAGCCACATGCAAAAGAATAAAATTAGACTAACATCTTATACCACACATAAAAATAACTCAAAATGGATCACAATTTGAATTTAAGACCTGAAACTGAAAGAATCCTAAAAGAAAACATAGGCAGTTAAGTTTCTTGATATCAATATTGGCAATTTTTTAATAATCTGACTCCAAAACTAAAGGCAACTAAAGCAAAAATGAACAAATGGGACTACATCAAACTAAAACCTTCTACATAACAAAGTAAGCCATCACTAAAGTTAAAAAGCAACCTACTTGAATGGGAGAAAATATTTGCAAATCATATACCTGATGAAGGGTTAATATCCAAAATATATAAAGAACTCATACAACTCAACACCAAACAATTTCTTTTTTAAATGGCCAGAGGATCTGAATAGACATTTTTCCAAAGAAACCATACAGATGACAACAAAAAAAATCTCATTTTCACTAATTATTATCAGAGAAATACAAATTAAAGCACAATGAGGTTCTATCCCACACCTATTAAAATGTCTATCATTAAGAAAAGAAGATACTACAAGTGTTTGTGAGGATGTGGAGAAAAGGGAAACTTTATGCACTCTGGGTGGGAATGTAAATTGGTGCAGTCACTATGAAAAACAGTATGGAGTTACTTCAAAAAATTAAAAATAGCACTACCATGTGATCCAGCAATTCTACTTCTGGATATTTATCCAAAGAAATTGAAAACACTATTCAAAAAGATTGACACTCCTATTTTCATTGTAACGTTATTTACAATATACAAGATATGGAAACAATGTAAGTGTCCATCAATGGATGAATGGATAAATATGTGAGATATGTGTGTGTGTGTGTGTGTGTATGATAAGAGATATATATATCATATGTATATGTATAATGGAAAATAAAGATGTGATATATAGGTGTGTGTGTGTGTATGTGTATATATATATATATAATGGAAAACAACTGAGCCATAAAAAAAGATGGAGTCCTGTCATTTGCCACCACATGGCTGGAACCTGAGGATACATGAGGTTATGCTAAGTAATAAGTCAGACAGAAAAAGATAAATATGATTTCACTCATATGTGGAATTTAAGACACAAAACAGTGAGTAAAGGAAAAAGAGAGAGAGAGAAGCAAACCAGGAAACCGACTCTTAAGTAAAGAAAACAAACTGATTACCAGAGCGGAGGGGAGGATGGGTTAAATAGATGATGGGGATTAAGGAGTGCACTTGTGATGAACACTGGATGTCATATGGAAGTAATGAATCACTATATTGTACATGAAACTAATATTACAATGTGTGTTAACTAACTGGAATTTAAATAAAAACTATTTAAAAAATGGTTGCACCGTTTTTTATTCCCATTAGCAAAGAATTAGAGGTTCTTTTGTTCCGCATACTCACCAGCATTTGGTGTTGTCGTAGATTTCATGCATTCTAATAGGTATATCATAGAATCTTATTGCCGTTTTAATTTGCAATTCCCCAATGAAATATGAAGTTGAGCACCTTTTCTTTTTTAAGATTTTATTTATTTATTTGAGAGACAGAGTGAGCAAGACAGAGAGTTAAGGATCAGGGGCAGAGGGACAGGGAGAAGCAG
>ML093040.1:104486-130099 GCA_003697995.1 Taxidea taxus jeffersonii | reverse complement strand
TCTGCAAATATTTAGAAAAAACAAAACGAAACAAAACAGTGAAGATATTCAAGACTGAATTTGCTTTCAGGGAACTAAGGATTCAATTTTTTAAAAAATAAATACAAGATGATTTAAGTTATCTACTTCTTGACTGAGCTTTAGTAGTTTCTCCCTCCCACCCCATGGTATATGTACATTTTATCTAAGTGTTTTAAGGAGAGAAGCTTTTGAAGACAGATTTAGTTTCTTTAAAAGGTGAGAATATGCAGTTCTTCCACATTATTTTTTTTTTACAGTTACAGGAAGTTTGTGTCCATGGCTTTTTCCATTCCATCTCTTTTCACATTCATTGTTATAAAAATGGTCATAATTGTATCATATATTTTTAATATCTCTAGTACTTAATCGTGTGTGTGTGTGTGTTTCTTTTTTTCCTGGATTATACTTTCTAATTATAAGTTTGTTCACCTTGTGTCTTGTTTTATCTTGTTTCATTAATATCTGTTCTTATCTCTGTTATTCACCTTGTACATTTTATGGGTTTAAATTGCATCTAATTTTGTCAAACTTCATGTTTTAATTCTTGAACCATTCATTTTTAGAATCCCTTCCTTTCTAATGCAGTAAATGAGGTACACTATCTCTAAGGCATTGCTAACATGTGTTCCACAAGTTTTGATTTACTGTATTTATTTGTAATTAAATTCAGGTGAAGATAAATTTTGTAAGTTTATTTGTAACTTCTTTCTCCACCTACAGATTATTTAGAGTTTTATTACTTAATTTCTAAATACATATAGCTTAATTGTGCTCTTGTCAAAGAACATGAACAAATAATCACAGCCCTTAAAAATTAATTGATCTTGGGGCGCCTGGATGGCTCGGTGGGTTGGGGCCTCTGCCTTCAGCTCAGGTCGTGGTCCCGGGGTCCTGGGATCAAGCCCCGCATCGGGCTCTCTGCTCAGCAGGGAGCCTGCTTCCTCCTCTCTCTCTGCCTGCCTCTCTGCCTACTTGTGATCTCTGTCTGTAAAATAGATGAATGAAATCTTAATAAAAAATTAATTGATCTTGTCCCATTTTATGATAAATTAGTTACAATTTACTAATTAATTTTAATAAATGTTTCATGTCATCACAAAATAATGCATAGTTTCTCTTCGGTGTAGTTCTCCATAAAATTTATTTAAATTGGTTTTATTAAATTAATCAGGCTTACTATATTTTTCCTGAGTTTTGTCTTGCCCAATAATCTATACAAAACACTGCGTACAACAAGACTTGCTTTATTTGTTCATGAGTAAATCCTCACATAAGTCAACTGCCTAGACTATGGCAGGAAAAATACATCTTTCTTTCAATTCCTTATTGTCTATATTCAGTTATTTTCTTGTGAATATATTGTATTAAGAAAGAATAATATTTTTTAAAATTATTATGAAAATATTGTTTTCTCTTCTGTTAATTTCAATTTCCCGGTGTGCAATTTGGAATATTTTTTGTTTGTTTGTTTCAGTTTTTTCATTATCATGAATATAGCTGCAAAGCACATTCTTGTGCAAATCCTTTTGTGGGCATATTGAATTTTTTCTTTTTTTTTCAGTACGTTCCTGAATTCATTGTTTATGCGCCACACCCACTGCTCCATGCAATACATGCCCTCAATAATACCCATTATCAGGCTCACCTAACCCCCCACCCCTCTTCCCTCTAGAACCCTCAGTTTGTTTCTCAGAGTCCACAGTCTCTCATGATTTGTCTCCCTTTCCGATTTTCCCCCAACTCACTTCTCCTCTCCATCTCCCAATGTCTTCTGTGTTATTCCTTATGCTCCACAAGTAAGTGAAACCATACAATAATTGACTCTTTCTGCTTGACTTATTTCACTCAGCTTAATCTCTTCCAGTCCCATCCATGTTGATACAAAAGTTGGGTATTCATCCTTTTTGATGGAGGCATAATATCCCATTGTATATATGGACCATATCTTCTTTATCCATTTGTCTGTTGAAAGGCATCTTGGTTCTTGCCACAGTTTGGTGACTGTGACCATTGCTGCTATGAACATTGGGGTACAGATGGCCCTTCTGTTCACTACATCAGTATCTTTGGGATAAATACCAAGTAGTGCAATTGCAGGGTCATAGGGAAGCTCTATTTTTAATTTCTTATGGGATCTCCACACTGTTTTCCAAAGTGACTTCACCAACTTACATTCCCACCAGTAGAGTAAGAGGGTTTCCCTTTCTCCACATCCTCTCCAACACTTGTTGTTTACTGTCCTATTAATTTGGGCCATTCTAACTGGTATGAGGTGGAATCTCAATGTGGTTTTGATTTGAATCTCCCTGATGGCTAGTGATGATGAACATTTTTTCACATGTCTGTTAGCCATTTGTATGTCTTCATTGGAGAAGTGTCTGTTCATGTCTTCTGCCCATTTTTTTGACGTGATTATCTGCTTTGTGTGTGTTGAGTTTGAGGAGTTCTTTATAGATCTTGGATATCAGCCTTTTGTCTGTAGTGTCATTAAGTTTATAATAGTTATTTTCATACCTACGTTTATAATGAATGCATGTGGAAGAAAAAAATTAAAGTGCTCATTGATAAAAAATAGCTGTCAAATAATATATTTCTGATTTAATTTCTTCTATGATTTTAGTGTAAAATATATTACAGCCATGTAACACCATGATACCATACCATGTATTATTTTGCATGATGATTCATATTGGCTTCTATACTGAAATCAATAAAATTAAAAATTTCCCAGTGTATACATGACCTGCTTATATTAAATAAATAAATAAATAAATATAATAAAAAGAACATAATTTGGGAATTGGGGTTGGCAGACATTGGTACACAGCATTTACTACCAGTTTCTAGATGCTTCTGTTGTCAGATCAGTTTTCAAATATGTGACTTCAGAGACACTCCAACTGATAGCAGCTCAGAAGTCTGGATAAATTTAAAACATGAGTAACATATGAATACATTGAGTAAACACATACATTATATTTTCTGACAGTTGATTATTTTCTAAGTGTTTAACTAGACCTTCACTAATAGCATTTATTCATGTAATATGTTTATTATGACTGCAAAAGCAGATGCCGGGATGGGTAAAGAGATTTAAGTACCCTTATAACAAATCAAATCACCTTGTAGCAAACTATATCACCTGTTTTTTTTTTCAAGTTTTATAGCCTTATAGTTTGAGAGTTCCTTGATTTAATGATTATCAAGAATCTTTTACTGCCATTAAGAGATTAATCAACCATTAAAATTGTCCTAGCAATTCTCTGACCTAAATGAGTAATTTTAATTTTTCTTTGGATCTTTTCCATTAAAAACTGCATTTAGTTTTAGAATAATATGTTTTTCTTCTTCTCTGGAATGTATAGCACTCATTCATTTTCAAGAATTCCTTTAGGGATGCCTGGGTGGCTCAGTTGGTTAAGCGGCTGCCTTCGGCTCAGGTCATGATCCCAGCGTCCTGGGATCGAGTCCCACATCAGGCTCCTTGCTCAGCAGGGAGCCTGCTTCTCTCTATGCCTCTGCCTGCCACTCTGTCTGCCTGTGCTCGCTCTCTCTGACAAATAAATAAATAAAATCTTAAAAAAAAAAAAAGAATTCCTTTAGAAAAGGTGTTTTATTCCGAATTTCTTTATTCCTTCCTATAAAAAAGGGATGGAGTAATCCATCTGTCCATTTTAAGTAAGGCCTGGTTTGAATTGATTCTAAGTTAATAAAAACTTTTATAAATGGATAAGTTCTGAGAATGAGTATTCCAGATTTTCCGTTGAAAAGCTCAATTTAGTTACCAGTTGGAGATATTTTGCAGGTTGCAGTGTAGGAAGAGAACATGCATATGGAGAACAATCATCTCATTGAGGAACAGTGAGTGATTGAGCTGGCCTCTGGAAAGCCAAGGTGGCTGGAGTTCCCAGCATAGAGTATCAGAGAGTAGAATGCTTTACAGAGAGAAAATTTTAGAAAATCTATACAGGGTCCTCTTCAAGACTTCTGCTGAGTACTGATCAGTATATGCTGATCAGCATATGTATATAAGAAAAGTACCCAAATCAAGGAAAGAACTTTTCAAAGGATTGTAGGAGGTAATACTTGAGCTACACCATGAGGTCAAAAATTAATGCCTGTTTTTATATGCTGTAGTGGAAAACCTCATAATTCATGGGCCATGATGAAGGATACCCAGAAACTTTTGCTTTATTAAATTATTAAAATATGGTAATTATTTGTTTTTGAAGATTCTATTTATTTCTTGAGAGAGCATGAGATGAGTCGGGGGTGGGGGTAGGAGAAGGAGAGAAGCAGACTCCCTCCTGAGCACTGAGCCTTACCAGCCACTCGGGGCTCATCCCTGGACCCCAACATCACCACCTGAACCAAAAAAAAAAAGTCAGATACTAAATCCACTGAGCGGTCCAAGTGCTTCTTTCTGGACTAATTTTAATAATTCTACTATATCTATTGAAATGTAATAATTCAAGAGCTTGTACTCTATATGTCAAGCCCATTTTCTTTTGATTCAAAAATATTATTATCCTTAGCCACTTTCCTACCATGTCTATTTTTTCCTTTCCTTACATTGTTCTGTGTGCCTAGAAGTCAACATCTATGCATTGGGTGATCACATTCTTTTGTTGAGCCTCGATGGATTTCCCAATGGGAGATAGTATTGGTATCCCCTCTTTTTTTCTTGCAGTAATTATAATCTTCTAAGATTATAATTCTTACACCAGGGTCCTTTTTCAGTTGTTCCAGTCCCAAAGAATTTCACCTTTTGTCACTTAAAGCCTAAGAGTAGTTACAGATTTCCATTGTTACTAATATCCGCGTCCCTCCTCATTCCTTGTTGATTCCCTTAACCCTAGTTATACCTCTGTAAAAGTTTTCTTTAATGTTTTCTCTTCTGTTAAATTCACTTGGCAGTGTGTTCTGCCTCCTGTCTTATGCAATATAATATATCTTTCTCCGTATCGCCTGTTGACCTGACACATCAATATCTACTATCTTTCCACACTGCATCATAGCTTGTTAGTTTAGCTTCCCCTTTGGAGTATTGATCTTTGTGTTTCGGGAGGAAGGAACTTGTACTAAGTGAAGGTCCAAAGAGAGAAGTCTTAGTTATTAGATACCACCAAAGTTGGGACCAAGAGAAAGGAATACTGGATATTTGCCAATGTAGCTTTATATTATTACAGTACCTCCTTCCCTCCACATGCACACTTAAATAAAAGCATCAGCCATAATAAAATTGCTTCAGGGACCACATGCCTGAAAGTTTATGAAAAGTATGTTCATGGAAGCTGGCCACGAAAAATATTTCCTTTGCAAATATATATGAATATTTGCCTATCTAGCAAAACTGTGCTATTAGTCTTAGCACAAAATTAATATGACATAATTAATAGAAATTTTGCAGGCTGTTTTGTTTCAAACAATCAAGCACTCAACTTTTATTTATTGGGTACAAACTATGTGTAAGACAATATTGGCCATATTCAGATTTGTTATTTTTTCATCAAATAACTTAAAATCAACATGAGGTAAAATATACATACACATTTGGAGTATATATAAACACTTACACAGTGCCTGTATTACTTAATGATATACTTAGTCTTTTTAAAATCATTTTGTAGGTAAGGAAACAATTTAATTTAAGAATATAATATAACACAATATAATTAAGTTGTCCAAGGTCACACAGTGGGCTATTGGTTCTGGTTGAGATCTGAACCCAAGTAATCTGCCTTCTAAATCCATGTTCCCAACCAATACATTATGCTACTCCTCAATATCATTGCAACATTTTGCATTTAAAAAACATAATTAAAATATTTTGAAAAGTCATTGTCACTTGTTACCTTTCCATACAGAGCAACTATCACAGCGATTTTATTATTTAAAGAGCTATCTGAAGTTAAAGAATAACTAAGACCAAAAACAACTTTATTCTGAGGTATTTTACCTTTTTGTTTTCCAGCCCATCATTCCTGCGTGAGAGGTTGCAGAATCTAAAGTTCTGAATCACACTGAAGCTTTCATAAACCAGTGTTTAAAATGACAGACAGATGCTCCCCACAACCCAGTCACTCACAAGAGGAAAAATGGCACTGATTGGATTAGGAGAAAGACTCATGAATTTGTGTCCTTAAGGGTGAGAAGACAAATAGATCTTTCAGCTCTGCAAGCGAGCACAACAAGCAATCCAAAAGCATTATTTGTGCAAGGTAGTTTGTAGAATCTGTTCCATTTGTCACTGGAACTAGTGATTGATGTTAGCAGGATTTGAGTTATAGTTCAGGCCCAAGATCAGTGGCCCCGTGTTCAGAGAGATACTTTAGGTGTAAAGGTGATTCACATCCCTGAAACACTCAGCAGCAGCATCGAACCCCCATCACCCTTTTTTAAGTTGCAGTGTGGTTTGGAAGGGGGAGGTGGGCTTGGCTAACCTGAAGAAATGGAGAAAAACACAATCTAGAAAGTATTTTCACCAAAGCAGATAATAAAGTGTATTATTGCAGATAAATTATATTAATCCCTCTGAACTTTCCTTTTATGTATAACTATACATTAATCCAGAAGGTGAGGCAAATCTTTGCTTTTGACACTATTCAGATTCTCTTTTTTTTTCTCTCTTTCTCTCTCTCTTTCTTTCTTTCTTTCTTTAATATTTTATTTATTTGAGAGAGAGAATGAGCAAGAGAGAGAGCCTGGGATCATGACCTGAGCCAAAGGCAGACATTTAACTACTAAGCCACCCAGGCGCCCTGATACTATTCCGTTTCTGAGCAGAGTTTCTTAGAATGTATTTTGGAAACTTAAAAGAGAATAGAAAAACAAAACAAAACAAAAACAAAAACAAAGGAAGGATGGCTGGAACTGTAGACTTCCTATACTTGTCAGCACTTAGAAAAGAAAAATGTGAAAGCACAGTGTCTGTGACATTGATACAAATTTCAAAATATGTACCATATGAATTATTATTCATTGGCAGCATAGGAGCCTGGAGACATAGAGTGTATTTGAGGTTGTCAGTCCTTAAATATCTACACTAAATAAAAAGTAACTAGGTGATTTTAGCTGAACCAACATCTATAACACTAACATTGACTGCATGTGGATCAGTCTGACTATGCATCCTGTCCACCTACATATATATACACACATGTATACATACATACGTACATATACACATATGTATACATACGTACATATACACACATGCATACATACATATATACATATGTATACATGCATATATGTACGTATGTACACATATACATATGTATATGTACGTACGTATACACGTATGTATACATGCGTACATATACACATGTGTATACATGTGTATATGTACGTGTGTACATATAAATATGTGTGCATGTGTGTATATATATGTAGGTGGACAGGATGGAATATGTATATATGTATATATGTAGGTGGGCAGGATGCATAGTCTATATACTATGCATATATATATGCATATATATACATATGTACATATGTGTGTGTGTGTGTATATATATGTAAAATAACTTCAGCATTTAAACTGTTTTCAAATGAAATTTTTGTTTATCGACAGATAAGCCAAATAAAGCAAATTCATAGTATGCCAGCATAATAACACGTGAAGAACTCAATTCTAAGCACTGGGAATATAATATTCTGAACCTCATGTACCTTACATTTAAGTGCGAAGGGCAGAGAATGAATGATATTAGACTATGCTCAGCGCTGTAAGGCAGATTCTTAGGTAGCATGTTGCAGGAAGATCTCTCTGAAAAAATGAGTGTGGATCAGTGATGAGAAGAATGTTCTCACAAAGGATTGTGTGAAGGCATTGCAAGGAGTGTCACGGCCCCGGAGACAGGAAGATAGAAGAATATGTGTTGGAGGAAAAGCTAGGAAGGTGGTCTGCTTGATGAAGCAGATTGCGTAAGGGGTGACTGGTAGGGAAAACAGAGCTAGAGAGGTAGCTACAGGTCAGATGATAAAAGACTATGACAGCCATGGATTCCTATATCATGGAATGCTTTAAACAGAACTTTGTAGAGCATTATAGTGTCCCCAAGGAACAGGATGGAGTATAATAACTGTATAAATGATACTCTGTAACCACAGTTTTACGAGTTATTTTAGGGCATAATATTCTCTTCTCCCAACATTGTTTAATGATAGTAATGGGATTTATTATTTGCACTCGGTTTCACTGGAGCTTTGAGGGCTTTTTTAAAAAAAGATTTTATTTATTTATTTGAGAGAGAGAAAAAAAGTAGTGGGGAGAGGCAGAGGGAGTGGAATAAGGTCTTATACTTAGAATGTCATTTGACATTAATTACCTCCTTAGAGCTCTCCCTCCAGATACAGTCATATAGGGGCTTAGAGTTTCAATACTAGTCTGGAGACAATAGAATTCAATTTAAGAAACCATATTGCATAAGTGATAATCACCACGATTTTTTTGGAGGAATGATTTTTATTTATAATATGAATCTCAAATGCTAAATTTGTACTTCTCTGTCTACTATTGGGTGATTAAGAAGATTGAGGGATCATTTGGTGATTATGGTCCTGTGTAATCAAAAGTAGAAACTTCAAAATTATTCCCATTTTATTATATTTAAGTATTTTAGCCACTTTTCATGAAATGAAGACCATGGCCAAACCTAATTTATAAAATTTAGAATTTTCATTGTTAATACTTATAATGACCACTCTATTTTAAATGTTAGTTACACACCTGCTATATTTTTTGAAAGAATACAGGTTGATATTTGACGACTTTTTGTTATTTTGTTATTTCAGTTTAACAACTAATAATCCGTTAATTATAGAAAGAAGAGAATTTTCTTTTTTCCAGTCTCTTTGCAATGCCTGTCATAAAATGTTTTTGATAATTTGACTCATTCCTTCTAAAACAGAGATTGATTTCCAATATACACCAAAGGAAAGCTAAAAGTAACATTTTATTTGTGTGTTTTTTTAAGAAAAAAATCCATGTAATTATTCTAGAGATAAGCAAAGCCTTGTGTATTGATTTTTTTTGAATAATGATTCCAAAATCAAGCAAAGTTTTCACTCTTAATTTATATTATAATAAAATGTGAACATAAAAAAGGAACCGTTAAAATATTAACATTCCTTCATAGGGAATAATTTTACCTGCTTTAAAAAATAATGCAAAAAATGTATTTAGTACAACGTAAGGAGAACTGCTTCGTTTTCTCCTTTACTCACTTCACAGACCATCTCTGTACTCTCAATACTACTTTGCTTCTGGTCAGCAAATGTCTGAGTATTCCACACAAGAAATAATTCTCCAATACCAGCTAGGTATCCTGCAGTTCAATTCAATTCTAAAGCTAACTGGAATTAATGCAGACCGCATAGGTTAAGAACTCGTCTCACAAGGTTGCTCCCCCCACTTATGATGATGACTGCAAGTGGGTTCATTCTCTAGATTATCCACAAATTATGCCTGATTGGGGTACAAATTGGAGGTTCCCACAACAGTCTCATTGGATTCGATCATTTGCTAGAACAGCTGACAGAAACTTGGTAAACACTTACTTACATTTGCCAGTTTATTATGAAATAGAAACATGATAAGCGATACAGATAAAGGGGCTCGTAGGAGAAGTCTGGAAGGGGCCTGAATGCAGGAGCTTTTGGAGGCTGGAGTTGGTGTGTGTCACTCTCCCAGCATGTAGATATGTTTCAGTCTGGGAGCTCTCCAAACTTTGCTCTATTAGAATTTTTATGGAGGATTCATTACATAGGTATTATTGATGATTAACTTCATTTTCAGCTCCTCTCCCTTCTCTGAAGAATAAGGAGTGGGGGGTCATGATCTCAGGGTCCTGGGATCGAGCCCCGCATCTGACTCTCTGCTCAGCGGGGAGCCTGCTTCCCCCTCTCTCTCTGCCTGCCTCTCTGCCTACTTGTGATCACTCTCTCTGTCAAATAAATAAATAAAAATCTTTAAAATAATAAAAAAATTAATTTTTCCTAATTTTATTTGCACATAAATATGATGTAGAGCACATAAAACTTTAATACACTTAAAGCAAACAATCAAAAGAACAATAATTATGACCATGAACTGTACATCGTCTCACTGGTCTAAAATCATGGTGTCAGGAAAACTTCATTTCTTTCTGGACACTCTAGAGAAGAACCGCTTTCTTTGCCTTTTCCTGATTTTTAAGACTTCCCTCTGATCCTTGCACATAGCCCCCTGCATTCCAGAACCAGCAACAGAGAATACCACTCATCTCATGCTGTCGTTTGACCATAACAGAAAAGTTCTTCTCCACTTTTAAGGACTCTTATGATTAGACTGGGCCTTCCTTGGATAATCTAGCATGATCTTCTCATTATTCCCTTCTTAATTTAATCATACCTGAATGTTTCTTTTTCCATGTAAAATAATATATTTACAGGTCTGAGGATTAGAGACATCTTTGAGGTCTATTACCCTATTTAACTCACTTCCTTTGTCCCATGCGCATATGATCATAAGTGTCCTATTAATTAGTTGTCATTCTGTCTGTGACAGGTGATAATGATTGATCCAAATATGAGTATCTGATTTAATCTGAATCAAAGTGTGCTTCCATGGGACTCTGCTTTGGGACAGGGCCATTTCTAAAATGTTTTTAAGGTAGCTACCAAAGAACATACAAAGTATAACTTACAAAAGCACAGGTAAAATCAGAAAAAATCAAGAGAATGTGATACACTGATTGAATAGGCTCAGAAATCAAATGGATTTAAATTAACTTATTACCCATGCCATATAGAGCAAGTTAATTAGTTTATTTTCTTACTATTAGATGGGCAAAATAGTACCTTTTTCATAGGGTGCTTTACTATGTGAATAGTAAAGTTATATAAATATATATAAATATACAGTTATGCTCTGTGCCATAGGTATAACACACTCAGTAACTGTTAGCTGATTTGGGTATGATTTCAATTTCATCGTGTATTATTATTGTTTTTACACTGTAGAGCTATTCTTGATTGATTTGTTCATTCAGTAGCTTTCTATTGAACGCCTACAACACACCAAACTGAATAGGCTTTGGGAATTGACAGTAAACTCAGTCCTTGCCTTTACATAGCTTATATTTTTGTGAAGAGATAGTTTTGAAAAAAAAATCAATGTGGCAGACAAACTAATTTGAAATTAAAGTAGGTCTTATAAGAAAACAAAGAAAAAAGATCGGTATAGAGATTTAGGACTGGGGAGAAAAGTTTCTGAGGAAATGCAGCAGAATGTGAGGCATAAAGACTTTCAGAAGATCCTAGACACGGGTAGAAGGTTTGGAACCTGGGACACTCCTGGAAGTAGGCAGAGTGGCATGTACAAGGCATTGTAGCGGGGGGATGGCTTGGCGTGTTTGAAGAACTAAAAACAGATCACTGCATGGATGCATGAGAAACAAAGCAGGAAAACGTAGAGAAAGATTGTAAACTGGTCAATTTATTTATTTATTTATTTATTTTTAAATATTTTACTTATTTATTTGTCAGAGAGGAGAGACAGAGAGAGCACACAAGCAGGCAGAGAGGCAGGCAGAGGCGGAGAGAGAAGCAGGCTCCCCACTGAGCAAGGAGCCCATGCTGGACTCAATCCCAGGACTCTGGGATCAGGACCCGAGCCAAAGGCAGCGGCTTAAACCACTGAGCCACCCAGATGTCCCTAAACTGGTCAATTTAAACATGGTATACTGCAGTATTAAAATTGGGTTAATTTTAGACACTTTTGAATAGAATTAAGCAACCGAGTGAAAAATAATTTCATTTTTAGAAAGATTAAACTCTTATAGAATAGTTTGTATAACATAGTGTGATTTGTTTCTCAAAAAGATTAGTACTTTTTCCTTGAACTTGATCTTAACTTCTTTTTCTCAGTATCATGTACAGATAGTCATTTAAAACTTTATATAAAATATAATCATCCTCTAACCACTTACAATAACTCTGTACTGAAATTTAATTACTAAAGGTAGGGTTAAACATAGGACATTTTAAAACATAGACTTATTCATTTATCTGAGTGAAAGAGAGAGGGAAAATGCAGTGGTGGAGGGGACATAGAGCTGGATGTGGGGTTAGATCCCAGACCCCGAGATCATGAGCCTGGCTAAAGCCAAGAGTCAGATGTCTAACCCACTGTGCCTCCCAGGCATAGGACATTTAAAAATATATATATTTTCTTAAAGTATCAGAGTAGTTTGACTTACTAGTTAATATACATATATGTTAATAGGGTTTATCTATTTTATGTAGTGTTCGACCTTAAAAGGAAACATCAGTGGTTTAACATAGGTATGTATCTGTTTTATTATTGAAACACTTCAAAAATCTATCTGAAATATTCTCATCACATGTTACCATTCAGATTGAGGTAACTGACTCTTTCTGAGAGCTTGAGTTTGCAGTTCTTATATCTTTCTGGATTTTTTTTCATCCTATTCAACAACGATGAAATATAACAAGAGAACTATTCTATAAAATAGTATTATCCCCAATTAATAGATAAGGACCATAAATCTGTAATATATCAAGTAAGTTGACTGTTCATATAGGTAATGTTTCATATCTTGTACAAAAAGCTATTATAATTAGGCAATAGAAGTAGCAGGAGGAGTGTCAAATACTTGTTAAAAAGAAAGAGGATGGATCTTTGATCAGTGGTAATCTATAGGTAGATACAGTGATAGAATACTATAGTATGGAATAGGGAAAGCTCTTATAAATATCCAAGAAATATGACTCTCCATCCCTATTTTTTTAATATTTTATTTATTTATTTAACAGAAAGAGAGAGAGAGATCACAAGTAGGCAGAGAGGCAGGCAGAGATAACGGGAAGCAGGCTCCCTGCTGAGCAGAGAGCCCTATGCAGGGCTCGATACTAGGACCCTGAGATCATGACCTGAACAGAAGGCAAAAGCTTAACCCACTGAGCCACCCAGGAGTCCCTCTCCATCCCTACTCTTAAGGGACTTACATCATATAGAAGAGATGGAACACTAATAGTCCCCATGGAACTGCACATAGATGTTGGGCATCTTTTAGAGGGGCCAGATTCTTTTTGGACATTCATTTAGACTTTGAACCAAAAATCTTTGCAAAAATCAAATTTATGACTATAGAGCTAAATTTTTTTATGACTTTTTACACTGTAACCTTAAGTTACATCTATAAAGGCAAACATATAATTTCCTGTTCTTTTTTTGAACTCCCCCTTCTAGTACTCTTATTTAATCTTTAAAGGTTTTTGTTTGTTTGTTTGTTTGTTTGCTTTATTCTTCTTTGTTCTTGTCACCAAAATTCAATCTACCCACAGATTTCCACTGTGACCATCTTCTGGGACCTCCTAGCCTAGGCCTGCTCTGGGTAATTTTCCTCTTCAATATCTCTAAAATTAAGAAATATTATCTATTAAGAATTGATCCCATCCATGATAGCTACAATGCCTACAGAGTAGGAATAGAAACCAAATAATATTGATTATACTGATAATTTTCTAATACACAAATTTTTAAATATTTCAGTAACAGAGTACTAACTAAAAATATGCTATATACTTTAAACCATATGAACTATACCAAAAAAAGAAGAAGAAGGAGAAGAAGGAGAAGGAGAAGGAGAAGAAGGAGAAGGAGGAGAAGGAGAAGGAGGAGGAGGAGGAGGAGGAGGAGGAGGACTAGGAGGAGGAGAAGGAGAAGGAGAAGAAGAAGAAGAATGGATAACCCCATAGAGCTGACATACAAAGTAGAACAATATTGTCAGGCTCTGGATGAATCAAGATAGGAAAGCACAGAGTCTCTACTTTTCATCCCTTTCTCAATAACCTCCTCTACCAGGAGTTTTCAAAATTCCCAAGAAATCACTCAGTCATTTTGAAAACCACTAAGATGATGGAGAAGACCCACATCCAAATGTAGAAAGCCAGCATTATCCTGATACAGCTTCAATACAGCCAACTGTGTGACTTCTGGCTCTGGGACTTTCAGCTTTTTCAATCTCAGATAAACTACTGGAGGTAAGATGGAAGTAGATGACTTTTCAATTCCACCTTAGTCAAAACCTTTACAATATTTAATCTATATTTAATTACTTACAAAAATAAAAAAAGACTTAAGACTTTACAATCAATGCATTTCTAAAGTCCAAAATGATAAGTTCCCCAGAGGAAATGTAGCAATAAATTATTGTTTAGACAGTTTGAAATAGCAAGCAATCTTTTCCTTTGTGTTTTAGAGCAATTTCAAATTGCTTATAGAACCCCTCTGACATTCTGTGATGATAAAAATGAATGACTAGAATGAAACAGATGAATGGCCAATGGCTATAATACATATTAATTGAATTATTTCCTAAGTACTTCACAAATATGAATTCATAATGGCCTATTACAGGAAAAGAAATTTCAATCTTTATAAGATCCAAAACTCCCCAGTCCATTGTAAGTACCTAGTGTTCTCTTTTTTCCTAGATTCATTGTGCAGGGGATTAAAAGAACAAAAGAACAGAGGATTTCTAAGAACAAAATGGAGTATTTTTCAGATTTTGTTGTTGTATGTCAGCTTGGTTTTTAACTTGTGAAGTTCTGTTCATTACGAAAATGTGGATTTAATCATTAGTTTACTCCAGAGACACCTAAATCTAGTAGATCCAAAACAAAATATTTTGAATCAATCAGAATATTGATGAGTCCATTATACAGTATTCCAATAAACAATTAGTTTGGGTAAATATGTAATGAAATATCAATCAAAAATACAAATATTTTGCATATGATTACCAATCCTCCATAGTTTGGTACTGTGTTCCCTTATCATCCAATTGATCCCAAAATCTTCCTTCCATTCTTCCTAATGTAAGGAGAGACTGACTCACAAAAAAATATTAAAATAGTTTCCTGCCCTCTGAATTCCAGTTGAATTTTACCCATTATGAGGAAGGAGAGTGAGGTCAGTGTTCACATTTGCCTGGTTTCCTCACCTGGGTCCCACAGTGTCCTTCAATCAAGGATTACTGCTCCCCTTCAGGAGTCCTTCTCTTCAAGACTCTCTCCTTTGGGTCTGGATAATCATTTGTCCCTCTTCTCTCTCTTAGGGAGTATGAGTGGCAACTCTCTAATCATTCTGCTTCTGTGTTGCTCCATTGTTCCATGTGGTTTTTCTACACCCTGCCAACAGTTTTGTAAATAGCAACCATATGGAAGTCTCCAGAAACTATGCTATATGCATGGGCCATCTGCTTCTTGAGGCTCAGTGATTAATACCTGCTATATCTTTTAGCAACCAGTAATACAAAACGTTTTAGTTTGGTCCTTTAAAATTTGTATTCATATTTAAGCAAATACTGTAAGGTTTTACAAGCGAGATACACACAACACCAGGAGAGAGGCGCAAGGCGAGATTTATTAAAGGCGCCCTCCGGCGAGGTTCCGCGACTCCAGACAGGGGAGTTGGGGAAGTCACGCGCCAGAGGGGTCGAGTGGGTCTTTTATCTGGGTTACGATAGGGCATAGGTTCACAGCCATATAAGGTAAGGTATTCGGTGATTGGAGGGTTGGGGGAGTCCTGATGTTCCTGTTTCCTGCATAGGTATGGGGTTATTTATGGTGACGTGTCCTCGGCATACGTCCTTCTGGTGGGAGAGTCCTGGGTTAAGGAAGAGGGTGGCCATTTTTATTGTTCCTCCTGCATTCCCCGAGCCGCCCACCTAACAAATACTACATGGATGTTCATGTACAAGGCACTCTGCTGGATGATGGGGAAATAATAGTATATAATTTGGCTCATCTTGCTCTGTTGCTAATAGTATCTAAGTAACCACTGCCTCTAAGGCTTTCGCAGATTCAATGTACAATTTTTGAAACTCAACTTTCTAGAAACATACAAGGCCATTACCCTAACCCTGCTACAATTTAGAAGGGATTTTAGTCTTTTCTTCTATTATCTTTTATCTGTTCCAGTTTCATTTGAGAATTCCTATCTTGAGCAGATAGTCCCCACACACCATTATTGGCCAGGCACTAGGCTATGTGCTAAGTTACAACAGTGACCAAAATTTACAAACCCTTCTGCCCTCCTGAGGCTTCCATCCTGGTATTGGTTCTTTACATACACCAGCAGATAGACACTGTTCTTGATCTGACCAGAAAACATGAGTCTTTATTCCATCATTCTATTGCAATGCGTTCCATTTCTCTGGGCCATGGGATACTTCAGCTAGCTTTTTACACTGTTTTTGAGGTGGAAAGCCCAAAATGGCCACCTCACTGAGATGAGGAGCCACTGAGGATGACTTGGCACTTCTCCACCAAGTCACTTCCCCACGAGGATGACTTGGCACTTCACCATGTCACTTCTGCATAGCTTTAGGAACTACCGAGAGACTCCCGAACCAATCAGCTATGAGAAATTACGAAAAATCCCTAGTTTTCCTATAAAAACCAGTGCCAAGAAAGGCCAGGTGCTCAGACTTTTGGGAATGATCCCGCTGAGCCCACAGGCGTTCATAAAGCTGTGTTCTCCCAGTTCTCCGCATGCCGTTTGGGTTTCTCGGTCACCTCAGAACTTCCGCAACACTTTTATACATTGCTTCTGTCTTCCAAACTGCTTCTGTACAGAAATCTTCCTACAATCTTTCTACAATCCACCTAGAAATCCTTCTGTGGCATTTTAGAGTGGGTAACTCTTCGACCTTCAGCCTGGGGATTGCATTTCTGCATTGTCTTTCCCATCTCCTTTCAGGTGAACATGCAATTTACAAGAGAAGTTTTTATAATCTAAAGAGGTTTTTCCTTTTGTTCTCTAAAAATAAAAATATTGCATTTGAATAACATCTTTAAGATTTAAAATAAATGTCTAATGATTTACTCACATTTACCAAAAGGCATGTTAAAGATGAAGCTTCCTGAGAAACATATATGAAATAGGCAGGAATTGTTCATTTATATCAAACTTTTCTAGTTAATTTTGGCTAAATACCTTTTTTTTAATGTAAGGATATATCTTTAGAACTATTTAAGTAAAAAAAAAAAAGAAAGAAGAAAAGAAAAGAAAAGAAACAAACAAAAAAACAAAGACCCCTGGTTTTCCTGAAACACAGTCCTGATGAGGGAACAGAAGGCAAACTGAAGACAAAGCAGAAGTTGACACCCCACAACTCTTCCTTCCCACCCCCCCAGATGGGATATATGTGACATTCCTCAGGCACTCCTGGCGGCCCTAAAGCTAAGGAGAGGAAAACGAGTTAACTTGTAGAGATCACAATCCTCCAAGATATGAGTCTCCCTCAGTTTACATATGTTTTAGCAATCTACAAGAACAAAGCATTCTTATCAATAACCTCAATCCCAGAAGGAAATGTAGATACAGTTAAATGTCTTACAACCTGCAGCCCATTGACAGGTACTTGAGGCAGGCAGAGTGTAATGTTCCACCAGGAAGCTCCCATCTATCTCCACGTTAATCTCTTGCTAGAGGGAAAAACCTTAACTTGACAATGACAATGCCTCTGGTATCATGTGAGTCTTCCTTAACATATGAAAATCCTTTTGAAACCTCCCTTTTCCTTACTTCCCCTAACCCCATATAATCAGCCACCCCTCACAACCCTGGTGCAACAGCTCTTTCTGCCCACGGGTCCTGTCCCCATATTTTAATAAATCACCATTTTGCACCAAAGATGTCTAAAGAATTCTTTCTTGGTTGTCAGCTCCAGACCTCACCCCACTGAACCACTCCTATATTCCAAAACTCCATCATTCCTATTTCCTATCTGAATCTTAAGAATCCTCACAGAGATGTGATTTTTCCATAGTATTTAAATTATGAACCAAATTGCAACTTCAGGGTCTATAAATATTTTGGAACCAGACTTCAGGGTCTATAAATATTTTGGAACCAGTAAGGTCCCAGAATATACATGTATACATCATGTGTATATCCCATATATACATGATGTATACATGTATATTCCATATATTCATGTGTATTCCATATATTCATGTGTATTCAACCAAACACTATCTCTCTGCCAGAAGAAGAATTCTTTGAGTGCATGCAATCTCCTAATTTTTTTTTTTTACCATATATCCAGGTTCTACTTGCTGTGTAAACATCAGGCATAATATGAGATTAAAATAAATATGGGTTTAGGATTATTTTGTTTTGAATTTATTGATTCAGTAAATAAGTTTCCAATTTCCTCATAGTAGCCTCCTTCTGATTTCAAGACACTGAGTGTAGAGATTCTTTTGAAGTAGTGGAAAGCAAGAAGGAGTTCCACCAGGTGACAGTAGAGATTACTATTTGGCTGAAACTCTGTCATTTCGAAACAGGAAACTGTGGATGAACTTCTCTGCGTGTCATATTATCACTTGAGGTAGGTGTGTCTTAAGTGTTCAGCCTAGTTCAAGCAGCATATTTGCCTCTCGGTATTAATTTTAGGAATTACCTGAAAGAATAATCCTTGTATTAAACTGATTGGTATTTTTAGCCATTTCTACTAGAACTGCAGAATTGTGCAAGTAGCAGAAATGGAATCACTCTGTTAAATGTGCGTGGCCACACAGAATCAAAATAAATATGCTTTTAAAATTCTCTTGTTCTGTAATTAGTATATACAATTAGGTCATTACAGAAGCAAGATTTTATCTGTTCTTAGAATTCTGTGTGCTTGCAGGTTCAACAGAGAAGGCAGTTACTGAAGAAAAATCCAGAGTGAATGACCTTGAGACACCAAATTATCAGTAATGTAAGTATTATCCCACATTGTTACGAAGTCTCATCCCTTACAATCTGGTTTCGTTAGTCTAGACAAGTTAATAGCATAGTACTCAGTCAAACCCCACATTTCAAGTAGCTTGAAACAATGAAGTGTCACTTCTTTATCTAGTTATGTATCAGGAAGGAGTTCATCTTTGCTCTGATATTTGGCTGTTAGAGACATTCTCTGTTGGGAGACAAATCTCCATGGATTACTTGTTTCTGCACGTCTTCTAAAGAGGAATCGACAACTTTTGTTTTGTATTCTATTTTCCAAGACGTTTGAATAGTAAATAGTTTTGGAACAGAGAGAACGTCATCCTTCTAAAGAGAGGGCAGATTTATTTCCTGACTAGGATAATAGAACTACCCTCTGTCTCTGGAACAAAGGTTGGGCAGATCTGGTAGCAGCCCCTTTGGGGATTTCCTCAACTCTGGGTTCCTTGGTTGTGGCAGAGCTCAGAGTGCCATGGTCACCTGGGGCATTCTCCATGGGACCTGAGGCAAGGAGAACCCGTGTGAACGTGAAGGTCCTGCTGTTTGTTGTACTGTGAGAAATAAAGCCATTTGACCCTGACCCAGAAGTGTCATGTGTTCAGCTAGCATCGATGACATTTTAGCAAGTTATTTTGTTATTTTGCAAGTAGGGTAAAATTACAGTTCTTGATGCTCCCACCTTCTGTATTATCTGGAACATGGGCCTCTATAATAGCTGTTTAGGAAATTCTAGCAAACTAGATACTTTTTAATCTTCCTGCCTTTTTAATCTTCAAGCCAAGGGGATACATTGACTGGAATGTGTCATGTGACACTAACAAGTGGGAGGTTCAATGTACCCTTCCTGGATTCAGTTCTCCAGGAAAAAAGAGCACTGTACATTGGTGAGTGCTAGTAATGCATAACTCCAGACTTTATTATGTGGCCTGTGGGTTGACCCCTCCCCTCTTATAGTTGCCAGATATTGATGATCTGCCATTGATGAAAAAATTCACATGAAGGGCATTCTCTGTTTATGGCTTGTGCTTATTTCTAGCTCTCAAATTTGGGAACAGAAGTGGATTTTTTAGGTTTGTGTTTAAAAGTTGCATTTTTTTCCCCAAGACTATATTGACTTGTTTCTTAATGCATTATTTCACTTTTCCCCTGTGTGCAAAAACCTAATCTTTATAATTTCATATATTTATATAGTTTCTGGTTGTTGATATCATTATTTCCATATTAATTAATGTTTCCCTATGTGTGTTTACTTTCAGTTATTTCATTTAGTTTTTATAATGAGTACTGGGAAGAAAGCTATTAACATGCCATTCTTTCCAGATGTTACAAGAAAGTTTGAGATTTTGTAAATCCCTATACAGTTCTTAACAACTATCAGTTATTCCACAGTATTTTAACCACTTTATGTAGTTCTGGATTTCGGATGATCATGAAGTTTAATCCAAATCATTTATGAATGATCGGTAGAGGTTGCCTAGATTACTGTGTAGAAAAGTTTTTGTGAGGTCTATGATAGAAGAGAAAGAACATGTATTGAATAATATTCCAACCCAATGGAAACCTCTTGAAGCATGCATATTGAAAAAAGACAGAGCTGGACTGAGAAGAAAAGAGTTATCAGATGAAGCTAGAAAAGTCTTCATTTGCCAGACCAAATGGCACCTGGTGGAGAATGTTAAAGCTTTTGATCTTTATCCGAGAACAATAGAAATCCATTGACGTGTTTAGCTAGGATTGGTCTACTAAATCCCCTTCACTCCACCCAACACAAACCATTTGGCTGTTTTCTCTTTGAAATAACCAACCTGTTCTACTGATATATTGTCTAAAACTAAAACTCAATCCATTAAAATACTTAACTCAACCTTGAAAGAAAGGGTAAGGTAAAGTGATGATGTAAAAAAGTGAGAAGGTTAAAGTATTTCTTTTGGGGGGATAGGTGTTTGTTGAACTACAATGATCAAGAAATGTCTTGGAGAAGAAGGTCCCAGGGAGACCTCAGAAGCCTAGAGTTTGTTCCAAGCAATCTCCACTTCACTGAAAGCTGTGACTAGGGCTCTGAGCTTCAAAATATGCTCTTCTTTTCTTTATGAGTCTAACATTTTGATATGTTTTTGACATGTTTTTGGTGATTATTTGATGCTATACATTTACAGCAACTGAAAATTAATTTTACCCAAATATTGACCAATTCTACTATACTGAAAATTTTTCTTTTCTGGATTTGTACATTTGACAATTTATAGAAGATGGTTATGCTCTTGTGGAAAATTGTTTTTAATTATTAAATAGACTAAGCTTATTTTGATAGCTTTGAAAACAAATATTATTATACTTAGGATTGTTATAATTTACTTTAAAAAGCCATAGATTTCGGGGCACTTGGATGGCTCAGTTGGTTAAGTGTCTGCCTTCAGTTCAGGTCAAGACCTCAGTGTTCTGGGATTGAGCCCTGCATGGAGCCCCACACTGGGCTTCCTGCTCAGCAGGGAGTCTAGTTCTCTCTCTCCTTCTCCTTCTCTCCTCCCTCTCCGCTTGTATTCTCTCTCTCTCAAATAATAAATAATCTTAAAAAAGCCATGTTTATTATACTTAGTACACTAGAGGATGTAATTAATCAGAATGAATAGTCATTACCAGTAGTGACCTGATTTAGGGAAAAATCAGATAAATCTTCACTCCACAGGTGTAGTATGCATGGAGACATCGAGATTCTGGCTTAAATATCTCTTTTGTGGGCAAGATCTTGCAATGCATAAAATAAATTGCAAATTGTTTTTTAACTGGTCTAAGGATGAGAATTGTGTATTTGGTTGAGTTCTGTAAGATGCAGACTGGAGTTCATCAGATCAGGGCTGAAAAAGAATGTTATCCAAAAGAATGCTATAAGCTGTTTAAGTTTTGAACATTAACTACTCCCTACCCTATAAATTATACCAGTTATTTTATTCTTGTGATTCATAAATCAAAATAAGCTTTTGAGATGGTAAAATAAAAGCATTATCATCATTATTAATTTTTTCATTATTATTAATTTTTTTCATTATTATTAATTTTAATACCATTTCACAAATTATCTACACAAATAAAACAGATGGAAGGAAATTTATATAAAGCTAAAGAATGTGATTTATGACTGTAAACACAGTCCTGATATGAATACCAGGTTCAGAGTCTATTTTGTGATATAACAATGTTGCAAATTTTAAATAAGGAATATAATTAATTAATTATTTTTCATCATAGGTATTTAATGAACTCTTCTCAAGTGAATGAATGAATAAATAACTAGGATGTATACAATAAAATTATCCCCAATTATCTCATTGGTTGAATACAACAAAATATTTTAATAGAAATAGATGTCAAAACATTATTTTGCACTAATAAAAATTCCTATTTAAAAAATCGGCTTTCTAAAACATTAAAAGCAAGAGAAAAATCAGCTTTTAATATGCCTCAGAATTGAATTTTGTTAAATAAAATTACTAATAAATCATATTAAGTAGTACTCCATAGCTATAAAATCTGTAGAATTAGACTTTCAATAATCAGTGTTCTTAAAAATGACTTTCTTGGGGTGCCTGGGTGGCTCAGTGGGATGAAGCCTCTGTCTTCGGCTCAGGTCATGATCTCAGGGTCCTGGGATCGAGCCCCGAATCAGGCTCTCTGTTCAGCAGGGAGCCTGCTTCCCCCCTCTCTCTGCCTGACTCTCTGCCTACTTGTGATCTCTCCCTCTGTCAAATAAAATAAAAATCTTTAAAATAAGTGACTTTCTTGAGCTTATATGTTTAATGTACAAATGAAATTTACATGGACAGAAAACAAAAGTAAATTGGAATTTCAAATACTTTAGGTTAAATGCTTTACATATTTTATTGAAAACTTAACCATGTGTCACCAAATCACTGCAGTTTAGTTTTGTTTTATTTCTTAGAGTAAGCATGGGATGAGACCTACAAACAACTCAAAAAAATGTTTTTACAAAAATAATACAGTATCTCTGCTCTCTTCCTGTATTGCTTTGATCAAAGCTACAAAGAATTCTAAACTCTCTTCTGTTGATGTGAAAATATAGAGGCCAACAGACTCCAGCTCATATACTACATGTGAACTACATGTGAACTCTGGCATCATCAGTGCAGAATAGATTTAGGATACCTGGGACTGAGTCTCAGGCTCCCCATTTACTTGTTATGTATATTAGAACTCTGTTATTTAACTTCCTTGAGACATGGTTTCTACATCTATAAAATAAAAATAGTGGAACTAATACTTACCTTAAAGGATTATCTTGAAAATAAAATGGGTAGTATACGTGAAGTATATACTGCAGCATTGGGCTCATGGTGAAGGTTCTCATGAGTTTGGTATTATGGCTATGATTTACCTCTAATGTTCTTGGACTCTGATGATCTCAGCCTCATCTTTCAGGATCTTGGTCCTCCTTGCTGACATTTACTCCTATCTCCCACAGCCTTGCTTTGTGTGCAAACTGGGATCTCTCTGGAACATTATCCCTGCCTGAAATTGGATATAAGCATATAATAACAACAATATGTAATAAAGCTCAAGATATAATCTCTCTCAGGGTGCTTTGTATTAGTAAATAAGGAAAAAAGAAAAAAAGAATAGTCTATAACAAATGAGTACCCTGCTGTCAGCTTCACCCCTGCCAAGCTCCTCACGGAAGTTACATGTGCAGGATTTGATGGGGGTCATTACATCTGCCTGGAGAAGTGATCTGTCTCAGGATTTAATGGAAGCCCAAGGAGTCCCCAGTTACTTCAGGCACTTTTCTAGTTCTTGCAAAGACCTGTCTTCAAAGACCTGAACAAACTGTGTTGGCTTCTATTTGTTCTTTCAGGTTTGATGTGTCTTTTATGTTTATCTTAGCAGTGATACTATGTGACTTGTGATTTGGGGACTTTTTTTTGTTTCCATTTCACTGATTGATCTTTCATCTCCTAGAAGTCAGGCAGGACTGTGGAGTTAATAATCACTTTGTTTTCTGTGGCCTGGTGCTAGACTGTACTCAGTGATCAACAATTCTTGGTTCTCAGCAAATGCTTAATAGAATTTAATTCAATTTTTTTTCCTCTGGCAAAATAGGATTAAAAATTGTCCCATTTTTAGAAACATAATTCTTAAGCTTTTACACTGTGGTAAGGCATATAACTAGGTGATGATTTGCTTTAATTCTCCTGAGGTGGATGCCATACAGTTTTATTGACAGGATAAGTTAACATTTTATTGAGTGTGCAGCTGAGATACTCAATTAATTGGATTAAGTGGGACTCTCAACCTGGAATATTCATTTGTAAATTTTGAATATGCAAAGATTGTTAGATCCTTCTTCCAATTCATGCAAGGTATTCATATAAGGTATTCCCTGTTCATGCGATGGTGTACAACATGACAGTTTTTTCTAGTAAGTATTAAACATTGCTAATTTTAACAATGAATAATTATTTTTAAAACCTGTTAATCTAAGTAGTGAAATTTCTAGTGTATATTTAGGATATGGATTACTAAGGTCTTGGTAGCCACCTCTGAATGTGGATTCCAAATGTGAATCCACATTCACTTTTTTTTTTTTTTTTTTTTTTTGAGAGAAAGAGGTGGGGGGAAGGGGAGAGGCAGAGAGAATCTTAAGCTGGCTTCAGGAACAAGCACTATCTAACGACCCCCAGATCATGACCTGAGCAAAAAATCAGGAATCGGACACTTAACCAACAGAGCCACCCAGCTTCCCCTCTGATTGTGAGAACTTTTAAACAAAATGAACACAATTAAAATTATGTATGTGTGAATTTCTGACTCTAGCAGGTCAAATTTTGAAATCTGTCCTTATATTACAGATTAATTGAACTCACACATTTATATGTTATATCATTTTAGTGGGGATATTTACTACATATATTTTTATGTGTATATGTATGTGTGCATACATTGTTTTATATGTATATGTATGAAGTATCATATTATTCAGTAAATCTTGATTATGTATAATCATCTGTCACCTGACCTATAGGGGATGCAAAGGATCAAAACAGCCAAAAAGAAAAGATGGCCTCAAAGGAAATAGATCAGATGGGTGGGAGGAAAAGGGACATAAGGATATCTTCAAAGATTTTCAAAAAGATACTGCTTCTCTCAAAAGGCAGCAGAAAACAAGAAGAATCTTGTGAAAATGAATATAGAGTATCAAAACAAAAGAAAAGCTTAAAGATACATTTGAGAAATTCATCTTGAATCTTGAACAAAATATAAAACTATAAAGAAGATAAAAGGTAAAGGACATAGCAAATTTCTATCCAGGGAGCTCCCAGAACTGAAAAATGCAATTAATTTTAATACTTTAATTAGAAAACGATTGAATTTTCTAAAATAAACTGTATATGCTTTAGCAACTAAACATATTCAGATTCATTTTTCAAGTATAAATATATATTTTTAATGTAAAATAACTGCAAATCTATCGTCTATCTATTGTCCCTCTATCTACCTATTTATCTATCATCTATCTTTCTCTATCTGCTTGTCTATTTATCTCATCCATTAATCTACCATCCATCCATCTATCTGTCCATCTGTCCAAGTGTTCAGCCATACATCCCTCCATCTACCTGTCTATCCATGTAGTGCATGGATCTCCTGTTTAGGTGACTTTTAGAAAATGCTTACTATTTCAGAAATATAATATGTCAATACATTATTCTTGGAGTATCTTCTGTTCATGCCGCTATTTTTGTTGTGTTTTTTTCATATCTGTTATTGATGCATAACAAACTAATAATCA
>ML093040.1:46685-99486 GCA_003697995.1 Taxidea taxus jeffersonii | reverse complement strand
TTTTTTTTTTTTTTAAGAGAGAGGAAGGGGGTGTGCCTGAGTGGCTCAGTGGATTAAGCCCCTGCCTTCGGCTCAGGTCATGTCTCAGGGTCCTGGGATCTAGCCCCGCATCAGGCTCTCTGCTCAGCGGGGAGCCTGCTTCCCCCTTTCTCTCTGCCTGACTCTCTGCCTACTTGTGATCTCTCTGTCAAATAAATAAATAAAATCTTAAAAAAAAAAAAAAAAAGAGGAAGGGGATTGGGGAGAGAAACCCAAGCAGGTTCCACGGCCAGCACAGAGCCCCACGTGGAGCTAGATCTTATAGCCCTGAGCCAAAATCAGGATGCTTAACTGACTGAGGCACCCAGATTCCCCTTGTGGCAGGATAATTTTGAAAACAAAATGTCTATTGAGAAAAACCCGTAAGCACGTAAATTATAGGGTTTTTATTTTATTTATTTATAGACTGATTTTTAGAGCAGTTTTAGGTTAAATAAAACTTGATTGGCGAGTACAGGGAGTTTCTGTATACCTCCTTACCCTTCCTCCATTTCCCTTATAATTTATATCTCATATTAGTGTGCCACATTTCTTACAGTTGGTGAGCCAATATTGACAAGTAGTCATTAGTTAAAATCCATAGATTTCATTAGGATTCACTTTTTGAGTTGTACATTCTATGGGTTTTAAAAATATCTGATGACATGTCTCCACCATGATAGTATCATCAGAGTATTTTCAATACCCTAAAAATCTCTGGCACGCCACTAATTTCTCTCTCCCACTCTCCCCACAAACCTCCAGAAAACACCGATGTTTTTACTTTCTCCATAGTTTTGACTTTTCCAATATGTCATACAGTTGGAATCAGACCACAGGAAGCCTTTTCAGTTGACCATATGTTCTCAAGGAGAACCTTGTTTTTTGTGGCTTTACTATTCATTTCTTTTTGTGTGTGATCAATATTCCTTTTGATGAATGCACCACAGTGTGTTTATCCACTCACCCATGGAAGGCCGTTTTGGTTACTCCTGAGACGTGATGACAATAAGTATGCCTGTTATAAAGACCCTTGTGTAGGCTTTTGTTTGGGCATGTTCCAACTGTTTTGCATAAATATAAAAAGCGTGGTAGCTGGATCCTATGAAAGAGTATGTTTAGTTTTCTAAGAAGCTGTCAGACTGTCTAAGGGGCTATACTACTTTGCATTCTCACCAGTAATGAAGCAAAGTTCCTATTGCTTCAGATCCTTTCTAGCATTTGTCAGTGTTCTGCATTTTTGCCATTCTTATAGGTGTGTTGTGATGGTTGTTTTAATTTGCAATTCCCTAATGGCATGGGATGTTGAGCATCTTTTTATATGTTTATTTGCCATCTGTAGATCTTCTTTGGTGAAATGTCAGTTGAAATATTATGTCTATTTTTTTAATTAAGTTGTTCATTTTCTTACTGTTGAGTTTTAAAGATTCTTTGAATATTTTGGGTAACTGTTGTTTATCAGATAAGCCATTTTTAAAATATTTGCTTCTGGTCTGTGACTTGCCTTCTCATTCTCTTGACAGTGTCTTTTGCAGAGCAGATATTTTTAATTTAATTAATTAAATTTAATATTTTATGAAGGTTCATTTATTTATTTGAAAGAGAGAGAACATGAGCAGGGGGAGGGAGAGAGGGAGAGAGAGAATCTTAAGTAGGCTCCATGGAGCCTGACAGAGGACTTGATCTCACAACCCTGAGATCCTGACCTGAGCTGAAACCAAGAGTCAGATGCTTAGGTGACTGAGCCCCGAGGCACCCCAGATAATTTTAATTTTAATGAAACCCAATGAATCCGTTATTGCTTTCATGGATCATGATTTGACATTGAATCTGAAAAGTCATCACCAAACACAAGGACACCTACATTTCTTTCTGTTTCTTCTAGGACTTTTACATGTACCTTTATTATCCATTTTGCATTAATATTTTTGTGAAAGGTATAAAGTCTTTGTCTAGGTTCATTTTTTATTTAAACTGTTTATGTGTTTTTGCATATGTATGTCCAGGTGTTCCAGTACCATTTGTTGAAAAGACCATAGTGTGCTTTTTGAATTTTATATAACCATCAAAACCTCACGTTAATGAAGTCTATATGCTTTTTATAGGAAATAAATGTCATAAATAAGTTCCCTCTAGCTATTGAACTTATGTTACATAGTCCTAAACTAATAATTGCCTTAAAATAGATAATCAGAAAATTTATAAGAATAAAACAAGTGGGGAAGATAAAAATATCTTTGTAGTGACTTACAAACATTAACTTAAGCCTCAGAAGCTTGTTGTTAATGAACTTCATTTGTTCCATTGCTGAAATCCACTGCATTAACCCCTCAGGAATCCTCTAAGTGTTACTTAAGTGAAGTGGATCTGAGATTCTTGGGCATAGACAAACAAACAAAAAACTGTAGAACGACATTCTCAGTCCATTTTCCATGTGATTATGATGAGCACATATCTATCACAAGCCTGAGGAAAAGCATCAATTCATGGCCTATTCAGCCCCTTTACAGCTCCTTTCTGCCTACGTGTGTTGCTGTGAGGGTGAGGACTGGATTGGGTTACCCCTCTGTGTTGCATGTAACATAGATATCATTCCCATGATTTTTGTGGGTTCAGAAGTCCCAAGATCTGCCGTTGACCAAGCTGGAGACCCAGAGGAGCCAACCGTGAGTGTAGTTTCAGTCTGAGTCTGAAGGCCTGAAAACCAGAAGCCCTGGAAAGTTACTCTCTGAAAACCACAAGTTCAAGACCCAAGAAGAATTGAATTTATGCTTCAGTTCAAGTCTGAAGGCAGGAAAAGAACAATGTGCCAGCTCCTGTCAGGAGAGAGGCAAGGTCCTCTTAGCCTTTTTGTTTTATTCAGGTCTTCATTGGTTTGACTGAGGCCCTCTCACATGAAGGAGGGCGATACGCTTTACTCTGTGTACTGAGTGATTTAAACATTGATCTCACCCAGAAATACTCTCATGGACACACCCAGAATAACGTTTAACCAAAAGTCTGAGAACTCCAAGACCCTGGGAGGTTGCCATGCAAAATTAATCACCACAATGGGCAAACAGTGAAGTCACATTAAGTATAGACATAAAGAAGGGAATTCTCATTCCTAAGCAAATTTTCTTGCATTATCAAATAGAGATGATAAAATCAACATTAAAGTTTTTATAAGTATTGAAAATCACAAATAAACTAGATATGCATTAGCATTTGGCACAGAGTGGTAGAAATTATATATACATTTCTAAGAATTTGAATATTCAATAAGTTTCTGAGCTTATGAAATGTATGAAGTATTGGTTTCCTAATAGGACTCAAGATAATGGCTCTGGATTATTTCTCTCCATTAAACATATACAGACATCTCACAGCAATGAGTTCATCACTTTACTTTCATCATATGTAGAGATATGTTTTTGTAAAAAGCAACATTATTTTTATCTTATTTTATTAATTTACATAAACATATATCTCATCTTATTTCAAGAAACTGAGGTAGCTATATCCAAGCATATATTCATTTTATTATTACTCAATAAGGTTTTCATTTGCAAATAATAACATGTAGTTAAAGCCACATGACCCCTTTAAAGCCATAATATCACAAGTTATAATTTTTAAAAGCTATATGGCCCTTTCTAAGTCCCAAGTGTATTATTCAGTTTAATGAATGCTAATTTTCTATATACTACCCAAGTGGCCTAAAAGATCACAAAAATGCTTCTTAGCCTCCCTGATGTGGTTTACACAGTGAGAAAATACAGTAAATTATGTCATAAATTTACATTATAGGATAGAATACAATGGTTGCAATTATATTTTTGATGTTTTCAAACTGAGTAATTTTAAAAGGAATAATCGAATAAAATTCACATGCTGATATGCAATTTTAAAAGAACATTTTCCATTTTCATGAGTTTTACCAATAATGTTTATGTTAATCATGAACCAATTTTTAGACTACTTTTAGGACATGAATATCAGGAAATAAGGACCACATCAGGGCAAATTTCTATAGTGTTCGTGGAATAATGATTTCCTGTCTTCTATTGCTCTCTGAGGCCATTTCCAGTTCAGCAAACTGATATTTTGTTGTTTTAAAGCTTGAACAACAAGTGCAACATCTTATTTAGCCCAGTGAAATTTGATGCTGACAAGTCTTTGCTGTCTTGCATAATCATTTCCAACTTTCTTAGAGAAAATATCCCTATACAAATCATCCCCTGTGCCGTAAAGAAAACTATGATTTATTTGATAGATAGGCAACCAATTGTTGAATACTGGTTGTGCAAAATATATTTCTATAATATCACACACATTAGCCCAGTTTCACCCCTTCAATAGTAATGATATCTTCTTTGCAACAGAGAAAAATTTTTCATGTGCATGTTCTTTTTTCTTTTCTGCTTAATCTGAGTAACATATGCATTCTTAAGGTTATAGTCCCATTTAAAATATGGAGGTGACTGAACAACATGTTAAGCCTCTGATTCTTGGCTTTAGCTTATCTGGTGATATCAGGGTCATGGGATGGAGCTCAGGTGGGGCCCCATGCTCAGTGAGGAGTGTGCTGGAGGTTCTCTTTCCCTCTCCCTCTTCCTCTCCTGCTTGTACTTTCTCTCTCTCAAGAATGAATAAATAAATCTTTAAAAAATACTATTTAGAAGTTAGTAATAAATAATATCTAAAATTTAATTCATAATATTATATTTCCATAAAGGATATTTTTAGAAGTAGATCAAAAACTTGTCATTCTTTAAAAAATTTGGAGATGAGTAGGCAGGAACCTCCTTCCTTTTTTTTTTTTTTTAACTTTTAAAATTCCACAAATGTTTTCCTACTCACAAGGTCACTTAGGAAATACAGGTTGGAAAAATTGGTTCAAGAAAGGATAAGCATGCACACTATTATGTAGTATGGACCAGTGCCTCTCAAACTGTGGTATGTACGTGGTTCACCTAAAGCTCTTGTTTAAGATACAGATTCTGACTCTAGGTCTGGATGGGCAATGAAATGCTGCACTTTTAACAGGCTTCCAGGTAAAGCTAATGCGGCTGGTATGTATGTATTTCATATGCAATAAAATGTATATTATATTTGATGAAATAAGCATATATAATAGCAGTTATGTTTCTAAGAGTTCCAATTAATTGATTAACAAAATGTATAGATTATTTTTATTAAGTATATATGTTCCAAGTGTTGCTTTGGATATATTGTATACAGTAAGTAGGCTACCACCTTCACTAGCCTTTGGAGCAGGAAGGACTACTGTGTTCCCATACCTCACACTCTGTTATGTAGCTGGAGACTGCAAAACATAGAAACGTGTTTAGAGCTTTTGCTATCTTGGAAATGTTTCTGCAAAATACTCTGGCTTTAGTCTTTCTAGTTTACTCCACTTTTTTTTTTTTTAAGATTTTATTTGTTTATTTGACAGAGAAAGGTAGTGAAAGAGCACAAGTGGGGGAGCAGCAGAGGGAGAGGGAGAAGGGAGCTCAGCCAACGTGGGGTTTGATCATGACCTGAGCCAAAGGCAGACGCTTAACTGGCTGAGCCACTCAGGCACCCTAATTAACTCCACTTTCTAAAAAGCTATTTTTGTGTATCTTATGAATTGATTTACTGAGCTACATAGTCAGTATTGGCATATATGACTAGTATGTGACATTGGCAGATTGTTTCTATTCTAAGTCTTGTTACTGATCCTATCCTAATGTCATAAACTTTGCATGGATGCCAATGGTGGTGATAAACTGGCACCAGAAAAGCCTGATTGCAGTGTGTCTGAGTCTTAGAGCTTTCATGATGCCATTAATATCCATCCCTCTCTGTATCACCTGTATCTATATCTTTATATCTGCTTGGTTTCAATGGAATTCAATAGCATTTCTGTAGCACAAAATTTACTCCTATCCTAAGAGACATGGCAGTATTCCTTATTTGGTTTGCTGGTTTTAGAGTTAAATATATTTTCATGAGCGAAGGAAAAGCACAGACTGATTATTTTACGATAATAATTTCCTGTGAAAATTCCAAATTAGTGCTCATTTCCCTCTCGCCGGTTAATGATATAAGACCTTCTTTTACATGGTCATCCAAAGTATAGCACTGAATAAACACATTAATTCAGAGCTATTGTCATTTCCTTGTGCAACTGTCTCATTTTTTCCCATTATGTAAATGATCCAGATGGCAACAAGATCTTGTGAGATAAACAATACAACATAATTTGCACAAAAATCATACATGATTACATCTATGTCTGCTACTAGGAAAATGAAGGTGGTGGGATGTATTGTGGTAGAACTTAAACTTTTGGACACATCAGTTCTTTTTCCAACTTTGAATTGGTGTGGTGTCAATTACTAATTTTTTGTTGTTGTTGTTGAGCAAATTTGTGGATCTAGAGTTTGGATCTGGGGTCTCATCAGTAATATAGGAACAATAAGAGTTACCTCTAATGGGTTTTGTTAAAACCTAAGGAAAATATATGTAAAATGTCTGCCTTATAATTTATACTCAATTCATTACATTTTTTTATTATTATGGTCTTAAAGTAAAACCAGTAATGTTATCATACTAATCATCATAAATGTACGAGTATATATGTGTTTATATGTATGTAATTTTTAAAAGAGTCAACATGACTTATGTGACTCAGGTTTTAGGAGGAAAACAGTTTTCCTCATTCATGTTTTCTAGAAAGTTGACCTGCTACTTCATCATGACCTCAGGTATAACCCTTCTCTACCCTTCCTTCCAGAGTTTTCCCAGGTGACATTAATAAGGCTGTGGATTTTGCTCTCTCTCCTGCCCATCAGTTACATTCCTGCTGGCCTTCACCCTGGGTAGTCCTGGACAGTGTAGCTTCCCATGGTCGGAGTTCTTTCTGATAAAGCTCTCATCATCGACGATCCTCATCTGCACAGGCTCCATCACCACATATGACAAAGGTCTGGCAGGCCATCTACAAATGTCACCTGGACTGAAATCTTAAACTACTTCCTTCAGACTTGTTTGGCTTCTCTATATACACCTTCATTCTACGATAAGAAGAAAAATACATTCAATTCTGGGAGCTTAGCAATCCATTTATGTAGATTCCAAAAGAAAAACTCCAATCACAGTCCATAAAAGCTGTCTTTAAGGGAGTTCAATTACAGCATGTGAAACAGTTGGCCCATAAAAGTCCACCCCAACATGTTCTTACATTTCTTTGCTGATATTTTGCGGCCTGACCTCTCTGTATGTTCTGTGGAAAGAATTGCCAGAAGCAGTTTATAAGGTTCCTCTATGTCTCCTCTGCGTGATTGCTTTCACACATTTGTTTCATCTGAGAGAGCAACCATTGCTGTTTACATATTGCTGCTTCTTGGCTATCACGAGAAGACACATAACAAGGAAATTTACTTTAAAAGGTGACAAAAACAGTTCACTGGGAGAAATGGAAGTGTACGCTTTGGAGTGGAAAAATAACCAAGTCAGTAATTTTTAACAGATACAGTTGGACTTTATTACAGGGTGTTCAAAGAAACATCTTCCAAACATTCATGTTGTCAGTATGGGTCATCATATCGATGTTTAGAAGCTAAAATGTGTCTTTAGATAATTCAGATGAATTTATGCCAAATGAACAAATGATGTTTATGAACTTTGAGTTAATTTGACCAAATTGGGTAAAATTAAACTTTAGCTACATTGGTAACTTAGGTGCCAGAAAAGTAAGTTGATTAATTGAAAGGTTTACCATTTATTCAGAGGAATAAGACATGTATTCTATACTGTAAGTCAGGAATCCAAGACCTTAAAACTTCTTGCCCCTCAAACTGTCTCTCTCTATCTCTCTCTCTTTCTCTCTCACATACGTATAATTTTCCAACTTCTTGTAGAAATTGAAATTTACATATAAGAGTGAATAAAATCAGTTCTTGAGGATAGACATAGGAAAACATATATTAAAGATTAGAGCTTTTATGGAAGACATATATGACAATCTTATATAAAAGTCGTCTGGAACAGGTGCATTCCTACATTCTTTGCTTTCAGTAGTAAGGTGTGATATTTTTCATTATGCTCCATGCCATAGGGAACATTTACGAACATTTATAGACACATACATGTGCATCTAAACACATACACATATCTGTTTTTTGTTCTCTTGTGCTGCTTCTTCTCCATCTGAGTACTTAGCAGTGAAAACCAACTTCATGGCCAGGGAAAAAGAAGGAAAATCACTCTTTTCTAACACGTGGCCTCCAACTCCTGTCTTCCACTCTCCTGCATACTTTATCCTCTATAGCTTCTTTGAACACAACATTGCGATTGGTCTGTTGGTTGAATTTTTCAGCATTCTCAGTATGAGTTTAACATTTGTTTAACTATGGGATGGTGAGTGATTTAGGAGGAAATGTTCAATTTTATAGGCTCAAAACTAAACATCAACATCCCTTAAAAAAGATTTCTTCTAATCACCTATCATTTCATTTAGTAAGCTAGAATCTTAGCAACATGGTCTCCTTCTCCCCACCCCCTCACTCTCAGTGGTGGAATAAGTTTTTCAGACATAGCTTCAGAGTTCTTAGAATCCCCAATTTTCTATTTCTTATCATCCACTTTTGATATATTGCTTTCCTGTTCCAACTGCTCCTGTGTCAAGAAGTGGCCTTTACCACAATGAAGATGTTGGGGGCTCTTTTCTCAATATCTCTAAACAGCCAACCTCATTCACAACTCTAATATGATTTTAGCTCTAGAAATTCCAGTGTAGGGAGATGCATTCCCTACCCATCCTGTGCACACACAATTAGTCGGGAGACAATAAATCAGGACCTACGTTTTTAAGGGCACATTTTATTAATGAAATTATGAGCCTATTCTATGAAGGACCAAATGGCCATCCTGATGAACCTATGCTATATCTCAATTGTGCTTAGTTATTTTTTAAAAAGTTTCTTATTCTCCCAGTCAGCTAAAGATGAACGGACTAAGGCTTTCAGCCCTAATCAGTTCAGACTCACTTACCCTAGGGTGATTGAAGGATGTTTAGTGATTCACAATGAATTTCTGAGCTTTCTTGGCTGTCATCACATCCAGAGGTCCAACACCATCTTCCAGTAGTGAATAATCAACTGTTGAGGAGAAACTAATCAGAGATCAGAATCCAAAACACCCACATCTTGGGGTACCTGAGTTGCTCAGTCGATTAAGGGTCGGGATTCAGTTCAAGTCACAATCATGTAGTGCCAGGATTGAGTCCCAGGATCGAGTCCTACATTGGGCTCCCTGCTCAGTCTTCTCCCTCTGCCCCCTACCCTGCTCTCATGCTCTCTCTCTCTCACTCTCAAATAAATAAATAAGATCTTTAAAAAAAAAAAAAAAAGAAAACAAACAAACAAAACAAAACAAAAAACCACCCACATCTAATAGCAATGCAGTGCCCATTGCAGGTGCTACTGTTTTAAAAACACTCCTGGATACAGTGGATTCATTGTTTTTTTTCTTTTGCAGATGGTCTTCTTATACAACATACTAAGCTCCAGATTAATAGGGACAATTCCACTTGTTACTGGGGATGATGAGGACAGCGTATGCACTGTCCTGCTGGTGAAGGGTGGTCTTTAGCCATCTCTACCCTCTGCTGGAAACTGCTGAATTAAATCTCAAGTTCTGTCTTCTTCATTATGAACCATCATATACTGGAGTCAGATGTCAAAACCTATGTTCATGCTATGGCTTCCACTCCTTAGGACCATGTGCACTGCAGCCTTTTCCCACCTGACAGTAGACCCTCAGGCTTCTTTTCTTTGCTGACCTTTGGGCTGCTCATCTGAAGTTCACAGGTGTGTGTGAGGCTACCAGAAAGCCTTTTTGTTTCCACTTCTAATTTGGCTATGACTCATTACTTCCTATCCAGATTGGGCATTTTGTTAGGTGTTCAGTTACCCAAGTGAGTCTTTTGAATGTAAATACAATGTTTTCTATTCTCTAACATCCCCAATTTATGCCTGGACTTTAGTCTGGAGTCGGGTCTCTTTCACTCTTCTCAGGCACTCAGGTTTCATAAATTACTTCTTTTATCTTCTGTTTTTTCCTAGTGGAAGGAAAACCTAGTTTTCACATATCTTTCCATTGCTTCCCACTCTATGGTTTATGGTATACACTCTAGGCTGTCAATCTTTCAGGACTGTAGCACTATTGTGTGAAAATTAATTTCCAAAACAGCCTAGCTTTCATAATAAAATTGTATCTGCTGTAAGACTAATATTTCTGTGAAACATGAAAAGGAATCTATTTAGAAATCTGCTATTCTCCTGAAGCAATGAATGCCATGGATTGATTGGTTTGAGGGACACCAGAAAATATGAGAAATTCAGGATATACCATTTTCAGATATTATATACATTTTACTGTATTTTTGCCTGCAGGTAACAGGAATTTTGTCTCAAACTGTTGTCATCAATAAGAAAACATATGCTCCTAGATGGAGGGATGTAAGCTGGGATAGACTTCACTGGTGGTTCTGCCAGTAGTTCATCAGCATCACTAAGGACCCAGCTCTTTCTACCTGACTCTCTTCTGTGAGTTCATTCTCAGGCTGGTTAGTAAGATGGCTGTATTCACTCCAGTGGTCACATCCCCAGGCACAAACTTAGCCTGAAGAAAATAAAGACTTCTTGTAGTCTTTCTTCAAAGTGAAAAAACTTTTCCTGAAGTTTCTGAGTCCCCTGCCACTAGTTATGGTAGTAGGATGATAGCCCACTCCTGCAACAGTCTCTGGCCAAATATTGGAGATTACCCCACAATCAATTAAGCCACTGGATTCGGCTTCCCCTGAGGCATAAGGGGAGAGGAACAGCAATTTATCTGCAGTAAACTGGGGTCTACTAGGAATTCTATTGGTGAATGGCGTGAATGCTTACTGGGTAGGCAAATGATAATGTGAGCAACAATCGTAAAACAACATTATTTCTCAACATACACATGCATTGAATTTCAAGATGTCCTTGTTTCCCATGATAAAGATTTTAACATGATTTTAACATGAAGTGTTTTAGCGCAAAGATATAAGATAACCATGTTTTCATTAAAATGATAATCTTTGCAAAAAGATGGAAAAGTGGAGTTAGGGTATGGTATGTGTGTTAGGTAGGTGTGTACCTGTTGGGGAAAGCTACATACAAGAACTTCCAGAAAGCCCGAAAAGTTTTGTTATTGTTTTTGAATAAAGAGAAGTGGCACAAATACAGAGTGAAGAGAGAAAACAGAAGTGAATATATTGCTATTTTTTCTTACTGTACCTTCATTCAGAAGAAGCAGTTTCTGCCTGGAGTTGCCTCTTCAGGGACAAGCTTCTGTATGCGAGTGGTCTGCCTTGTGACTGAAGAATGGAGACAGGTCAAATAAAGTGTAAGTCCCAGGGAGCATGGACGTGAGAAGCAAAGAGTTTCAAACACGATAGCCATATAGACAGGAAGAAAGCAACAACTGGATTTAAATAGAAGTTTCAAGAGTGATAGGCAAATTGAATGGAGCCTAAGAGAGATGTGCTTGGACAGAATCCAGATGGGTTCAGATCACATACCTTTAGATCCCTTTTTTGACTTTCATTTGAGGATGTTAGTAAAGAGCTTAGACTTTGGGATTAGACTGACCTGGGCTTTCATCTTGTCACTGGTAGTTAAATGTGGGAATACCCTGTTATCTCAAAGGATGTTTTCAGCATGGACTTGGGCTTCAACCCTCTCCCTCTTCCTGCTGACATGTCACAGCACAGTGATTTAGACCATGGATACGGGAGAAACACTGCCAAGGTTTTATTGCAGTTTCACCGCTGAGGGGTTATGGCCATGAAGAAGATGTTAGACTTCCCTGTATATCTTCATTTTCTCATCTGTAAAATGAGAATAATGATAGTACCTACAACGTCAAGTTGTGTGGATTAAATACCAGATATACTTTACTTGTGTTTGTCTATACTTCATGATTTTTTTCTTCCTTTTTTTTTTTTTATTTTAGAGTTGCCTCCTGGTCAGTGTGGAAAGATAATTATATATTTAATGATCTATTAAAAAATTGTGACAGTTACAAAAAATGAAAAGATTACCATACCTATAATAATTTAGATATTATGGGGCTTTTAATGCCTTTTTTTGGTTCATTTATATTCCATATCACCACATTAAATCACTGTGGGTGGGTGGCCTTGTCATATGAGTTTTTACAAAGTATGACAAGAGGCTATTAGCTCATGATATATATCTATATATCTATATATATATATATATATAGATATAGATATATATAGATATAGATACACACACACAGTGGATTATACTTGGTGATCTATGAATATGACTTGAAATAAGTTGAAGTTTTTAAATGATATTTTACTTTTTGAAGTCCCTTTTTAAAATCTAATGGGTTAAAGTATATACCAATATATAAATACATACATGCATCACTGAAAATGTGCTATGTGCTAGCAAAACTGATGTACCATTAATCTAACAATACTTTTTGCACGTATTCACTTACAAAGTTTTTACTTAAGAAATAAAATTATTTATGTATTTCTTTTTTATGGTCTATTTAGATTAAAAGATAAAATGTAAATGAAGGTTTATGTCACCTCCCACCCCAAGATTAGGAAGCCTTTCCCTTGGGGCTCCTGGGTGGCTTAGTCATTTAAGTGTCGGCTTTCAGCTCAGGTCATGATCCCCAGGGTCCTGGGATGGAGTCCAGCAATAGGCTCCTTGTTCATCAAGTGGCCCGCTTCTCCCTCTCTTCCTGCTACTCCTCCTGCTTGTGCTCTTTTGCTCTCTTTCTGTCTGTCAAACAAATAAATAAAATCTTCAAAAAAAAAAAAAAAAAAGGGAAACCTTTCCCTTGTCCCGTCTCCTGTGCTCTTCCCGATTTCATCAGGCCCTATTCAACTCTCTGGAAGTTGCCTAACAATCCAGACTTATGATATGGATTACACTGTTACCAGTCATGGATAAAAATCCCGGTTTCTACACATCCTTAGCAATATTTGCTGCAAGTATAATTTAACTTAGGTTTCTATTATTTTTTTAAAATATGCAATTTGGGCCTTAGTTATTTTCTTGATTTTAATGAGCTTAGACACATTTCCATATCTTTAGGGGCAATTCATGTTTCTACTCTGTAAAATACCTCTTCGTAATTTCTCATCTTTTTAACACTTGGTTATTGGATCTATTGTAATGACTGATAGGTCTTCTTTATATTCAGAGTCAAAATTCTTTGTTTGGGTACAGTATTGTCATGACGTATGGAGTTTTTCTCTTCAATGCATACTTCTTTTGAAGATTAATATAGTTCATGCTATTAAATATGTCCATTATAGTTTGCATTTCTTTCCTTGCTAGCAAACCTTCCCTATGAAGAGTGTAAAGGTCTTCTTCTGCATTATCTTTGAAAGTTTCATAGTTTTATCTTTTTAATTATTTTAAGCAAATGAAACTGAGTTTTGTACACACTGTGAGGTAGTATCTGGTTTCAGTCCCTTCCATATGGAGAACTAAGTGTCCCAACAGCACTTATTGCCTTTATATTATTTTTTGCACAATAAACAACATCATTTCTATATTACATAATTAACTGTCAGTGTCATACTTGTATAACTTCATAGATAATTAAACATTTCCAAATTATCAGAAATACCTGTTCTGGAAAAAACCGTTTCCCACATTTCTTTTTTATTAAGATTTTACTTATTTAATTGACAGACAGAGATCACAAGTAGGCAGAGAGGCAGGCAGAGAGAAAGGAGGAAGCAGGCTCCCGGCTGAGCAGAGATGTGGGGCTTGATCTCAGGATGACAAGTGATAAATGCAGAGGCTTAAACCCACTGAGCCACCCAAGCACCCCTCCCACATGCTCTTTAATGGATCCTAGGCTCAGGTTTTTAAAACCAATGACTATGCTCACATAAATATCACAGAAATTACTAAAATTCCCAAATAATAATAAAAATCCCTAACATTTCTATCATCTGTGTAAGTAGTTAATACAGAAGATATGACTGTGTTGTTCTTTTTCCATAGTCTAATTCTTGGTTATTCTTTCTTTCATTTCCTTCATTTTTTGCATAACCACAAACATCCTGCTGTGATTTTTCTTTTAATTGTATTGAACCTAATGGTCATTGAGAAAAGAACTGTCCTAATCTTCCTCTTAAATCTTTTCTATACAAGAATGTGTTATATCTTTCTTTCTCTCTGCATTTATTTAGGTATTTTTAATATCTTTGAACAAATATTTGAATTTTCACCATTTAGTCCAATTTTACCTTAAGCTTTCCTGCAAATGTTTCTTATAATGTCATCTACACTGATAGATGCTATTAAATATTATATGATTTGTATGTTAATTTTAATGACAATCCTATTTTCCTCTGTTAATCTCTTTTATTTTAGGAAATCAAATTAATCAGTTGGTTGATACTAAACCAATCCTGCACTCATGATATTCACTCAAATGAATCTTTCTGTATCAACACTTTTTCATGCATTACTGAACTCAAGTACTTAGTTCAGTACTTGAATCCATTGTTATGACTGAGGTAATTCCCTTTCTTCCACTTTTTTGTTTGCTTTTTGTATCAAGATTATTTAATACTTACGTAATAAATTTTTATTGTATGTATACATAATATCCTTCAAGAAAAAAAATAATTACTGACTCTTTTTTTTTAAGTTTTGGAACTATTTAGGTGTTCAGTATCTTCTGGAGTAAAGATTTTTTCCATTTTGTTATATCATAGTCTTCTAGGAATTTATCAATTAATCTGAATTTTCCATTGAACCCATGTTTTAACAGTTTATGTCTGCAACAGCTCATTTTATGTCTCCTTTCCATTCCAATCATGTCTTTTATTATTCTGCTTTCTCATTAGTAATTAGTCAGAGGTTTGTTTAATTTGTTAGGTGTTTTTAAAAGGAATACATTTTTAGCAGGGCGATTTTTGTTATTAAAATGTGTTTGCCTACTTCGTTAATTTTTGCTCTGGCCTTTATTTTCTTCTTTTTCCTTAATTTGGGTGTACTCTGCTGTTTTGTGGTTGCTGCTGTTTTAATTCCCTAATGCCCTAATTTGGAAGCTTGCCTTAATGCTCTGCAGCATTTGGAAATGCCTCACTGTACTATATCATAATCTCAAATGCAATTTGATAACATATATATGCTAAAAATTTTGTAACATTTATTTCACATTGGGACACATACATCTTAATATTAATAAGTGTTGTAAATACTGATAATCTGATTGTCTGAGAAAGCATCCTATTTTTGCCTGAAAAATAACCCCGACTTACTGTTATTTACCCTGTAATGTCAAATACAAGAGGGAAATGGATTATTATTCTGTTTCTCAAACAGAGATGCGGTAGATATTCACTCAGCTGACTGAGTGAACCCCAAAAACATGTATTTAAGCATGTCTGAGACTACAGAGACATTTTGGTTACTGCTTTCCAGGAGCACATGCATCAGTTCGTCACTGGCCTTCCCCTAGTGTCCACATGAAGTCAATCATATCAAATAAAAACATACAATTCTGGACCCCCTGGGTGGCTCAGTTGGTTAAGCAACCAATTCTTTTTTTTTTTTTTTTTTTTTAGCAACCGACTCTTGATTCCAGCTCCGTTCATGCTCTCAGTATTGTGGGATCCAACCCTGAGTAAGCTTTGCGCTCAGTGGGGAGTCTGCTGGAGATTCTGTCTCTCTCTCTCTCTATCCCTCTGCCCTTTCCCCTGCTCTCTCTTTCTAAAATAAATAAATAAATCTTAAAAAATATGATTCTCTCCATGCATAGTATAAAGTTATGTTTTATTGTCCACTGAATTGACGATTAACTAGTAGAGAGACAGATATTAGAATTAAATTAGAATTAAAAACTAGCTAGATTTATTTTTAGAGGGAAAGAGCCATTTTCCTAAATGAAACTATGTTCAAGACTCACTAAAAAGCAGAGGAAGCAGAAAAGACTTTATGATGCAGACACTCAAGCCCCTGAAATGATGAAGATGCAAGAAGCTTGAAAATTGAAGGAATATGTAATTAGATAAGAATTTGCTGATTACTTGGGCATCTTTTTTATTAAAAGAAAATACATTGGAAGACACATCTTCTTCCAGCTGATTATATCTATATCTATATCTATATCTATATCTATATCTATATCTTTATCTATATCTATATGTATATACTTTCATATATATGAAAGATTTTATATATCTTTATATATACATTTATATATATGAAAGATTTTTTAAATTTATTTGAGAAAAATTTTATTTATGCATTTGAGAGAGAGAAAGAAAATGAACAGGAACAGTGGGGGAGGGGCAGAGTGAGAGGGAGAAGCAGACTCTATGCTAAGCAGGGAGTCTGATGTGGGGCTTGATCTCAAGACCCCAGGATCATGACCTGAGCCCAAGACAGATGCTTAACTGCTAAGCCACCCAGGTGCCCCACAAGTGACTTAATTTAAAAGGATTGAATAAAAAAATAAAATATCCCTGCAGTTTGGAAATTCTGGTCTCTTTAGTTAAGTATTTCACTCTTCTTAATGTTAAATACTTTAAAAATAAAATAAATTGGGGCACCTGGGTGGCTCAATGGGTTAAGCCTCTGCCTTCGGCTCAGGTTATGATCTCAGGGTCCTGGGATCGAGCCCTGCATCGGGCTCTCTGCTCAGCGGGGAGCCTGCTTCCCCCCTCTCTCTGCCTGCTGCTCTGCTTACTTGTGATCTGTCAAATAAATAAATAAAATCTTAAAAATAAATAAATAAAATTGTTTGGCTCACTCATTCATATCACAAGTAAGATGAAATAAATACATTTTGAAATGTCCTTACTGTATATTAATAATATTTTTTATTTTGCCACTAATATTATAAGAATAGGGTCCCCATGGATCTGTGGGCTTTTTGTAACATGCAAGTATTGTTAGATTATTTACTGTTAAAAAAGTAAACACTGGAACTTATTTAGGCTAATGTGTAATTCAAACGTATTATATATGTATGTGTGTATGTATAGGTATATACACTCATATATGAGTGAAATGGAATCTTTTAGACCCCAGATTTTTTACCTTTCATTGAAATCCCTGGATCTCATCCCAGGAACATAAAATAGCTTTCCAATTGTCAAATAACTTTCCAATGATGGAGCTGGAATTAAAACCTCAGTCTCCTGCCCCTTAAACTGGTGACATTTCATGACTGCCATATAGGAAGAAAGAAACTTAAAATTGAAGCCAATGGGCTCAGATTCCAGTACCACTCCTGTTTCTTAATATATTTGTGACTTTGGGAAGGCCCTTCACATTTTCAAATTTCACCTTTCTCATTGACTTTGTGAAGCCTGTAGTAATTTAGCATTTTCATGGAGACCCAGTGGTATAATATATATAAAATTTTTTTTAACTGCTCTAGTGTTACTCAGTATCAGTTATTTCAATATCATAAATAATTTTTTATTGGAGGTGTTTCCAATATAAAGTCACAAATATGGAGATACTGCTCTGTGCCTCATTAAGTAATGTTTCAATTTTAGATGTATCCATGTAAGGGTACAACATATGATCTATGTTTAGTCTCAAAATCTTAGCCATGGGGCTTAAAAATCAACTCTATATTGGGAAGATGGAAACAATGTATCTTATCTAATCTAGAAGAGATCACCGCCAACCCTTACCTCTTTGTTTCTCCTTATGCACCAGATTGCCAGCTCAGCGAGTTAGAAAACTATACTTGTAAAGATAGAAACGTCTGGGTGAATCATTTCACGTCTTTCTTAACATTAGTCTATGTTTCAGTGAGGGTGACTGGGTAGTGTCAGATACATAAGATTGTCTCAGACTTGTGTGCCCCCAGGTTCAGGCCCTCTGCATTAAAACTCTCCCCACAGTGGTGTCTTGCAGGGAAGGTAAAAACCACAGCCTCACACTGTGGGGGGCTCCAATTGAGCCTGCAAACCTGGTCCCCCCATGGAGTTCACTCACTGTTGGTTTTCCCTATGGCTTGTTTCTTACTTGTACAACACATAATCAACTATTAGAAAATAATGAAGAAAACAGCTCCTCTCATGTGGGAGGGAAAAATCTTGCATAAAAGAAGAAAACGAAATTGAAAAATAAGGCAGCATAAACTTGCAGGAGCAATCAATGAGCAAAACAGCTGCAGCCAAGCTGGTAATAAGAGAGAAAGCATAATTAAACCAGATGTTTTAAAACATGTAATTTTAAATGATCTACAACATTGATTTAAAATATAAGTGTAAATAAAAGTGGATGGATTGGAAGCATAATTAAAACTGAAAGAAACAAAAATAAACTTGGTGAAAACTGAATTAGAATGATAGACAATAACTGACTTTGCTTAGCCAACAAAATATTAGCTAGGGAGGAAGATTTTTCTTGATTTTAATTTTAGTGCTGTTTAATCAAACATGCATCTAACAGGGTCTCAGTAGGCATTTTCAATGATGATGAACTTCAAAGAAAATGAAACGAGGCAAATGTGCTTTCTTAACATTTTAAAATACAATTCAAGTTCCTGTATTTAATGCCTGCAAAAAATTCTGCTATTCTGGGTACTAGGGGACTCTCAGTAATGACACTAATTTGAGAACATTAATTTCAACCCCAATTTTCTCTATAGCCTCACCTTACCCTAAAATTTTTTTGTCACCGGGACTAGAAATTTCCTTTCATCCTGAAACTAGATCTAGTCCTATTACGTGGGCAACCACAGGCCCCCACCTGTCTGCTTTTGATCTTATTTCTCCCACATTTTTATTTCAGTGTCATTCCCTACTTGCACTTTATTGCATTCCTGCTGTCAAGTCTGGGGATTGTGGCACTTCCTTGGGTACTGCGAAGCTGCCCACTTCAGGGACTGTGATTCAGGCAAGGAGCAGTAACTGAACTCACTGGGAGAAAAAAGGGAACACACTGGGAGAGGACAGGAGGTGGGAAGGCTGGGTTTGCTTCAAAGGAAAAATGTGAGGGCACCCAGAGAAGGAGTGTGCATTGCCACAACCTGGGGACAGCCAGGGACCCCTGAGGAGGGAGTGATTTCTTGCACGGGTTTTCTTATTAGGCGTATGATGTTCGAATTAGCTTCAATCTCAGAATATATAAGCTCTTTTCCAAAATAGCAATCTTTATTAGGCATGAAATTTTAGCAAAACCAATTTAGCCCCAGTCATATCTCCAGGAGAATGTGATACAATATTAGCTGTAATACAATTTAGAATAATCCAAATCAAGAGAATGCTGAAAACTGTATTATATTGTTAAAGCTGAACAAATATATTATACAGAGCGTATGTAGTGAGAAAGCCACTGGTAAGCTGTCACTGAAAATGTAGGGACAATGGAGTGACACAATGGACCTGTTCTCAAATTGCACCTAGGTTTAATTTATGGAGAAATGCTGATTGATGACATGTAGAGGCCAATGCCATTGAAAGGATTTATTTGAGTTGTATGACATATTTGAAAGTAAGAGAAGGGCACCTGGGTGCTTCAGTCGGTTAAGTAACTGACTCGATTTCTGCTGCGGTCAAGATCTCATGGGTTGTGGGATCCAGCCCCTCATTGGACTCTGTGCTCAGCTCAGCAGGGAGTTTACTTGAGATTCTCTCCCTCTCTCTTTGCTGTTCCCTCCCTGTCTCTCTCTCTCTCTCTCTCTCTCTCAAATTAATAAATCTAAAACAAACGAAAAAAAATACTAAGTGATTAGATCCTAAGAGTACTCATCTCAAGGAAAAAATATTCAAAGGTATATTTTTTATCAATGTGATAATGGATGCTAATTTATCGTGGTAATCATTTCACAATATATGCAAGTGAAATCATTATGTGGTACACCTCAAGCTTATACAGCATTGCATGTCAATTATATCCCAATAAAACTGAGGGGAAAAATTAAGAATTTATTACTTAGATTTCTTGAGACAAGACATGCTACACCATACAGGGCGATGGAGAAAAGTCCCCATGGTCAAAGACAGAAGACATGAGCAAGAGGAAAATCTGAGTCAGAGCTTTGATTGCGGTTTCCATAGGAAAGTCAAGGCAAGTCTTTGGAACATCGGGTTATTCCTAGCTATCTGATACTGGGCCCTCTCCTGTTGAGATCAGGGGAAATACTGGCTTGGTTTGTAAAGTTGAGATGAAGAGCTAATATATAAGACTTGCTCATAGTCAAGTTGTAATTATCTCATCTTTAGGAATTAGATAGCCCTGGGAAGGACAGTTTCTCCTGGGATTTGCATTTTCCCGAATCCCAGAGTATCAAAAATATAGAAAATAACAAAATATAGTTGATAACAGCTGGCTTTGTGTTGAATGGATGCCAAATAGAAAATCTGAGTAAACAGAGTAAGAACATTCCTCTGACAGTCTCTACCTGAGTAATAACTGCTTTCTTCTTCCCCACAAGTGATTATGTTCTAACAAGACACAGGGATTCTGAGGTCTCCCTTGCAGAGTCTGGTGAAGTGAGCATATTAGAGACAAGGACACACAGAGAACATTGGCCATCTGGAACTCAGGGTCTACTCCACAGAGTGATATAACTGGGACATTGATGATTGTGATGTTCTTGGTAAAGAATTGATGTTGGTGAAGTTTTCAGTATGTGTCACACTGTCTGCCCACTCCTGCCCTGAATCTTTTAGGTTTCTTAGTTCACAAAGAGAAGCCTGCATGATCATTCATTTCCAACTGGCCATTTCACAAAGGGTGAAACCTCCCCAAGGATGGTTGGAGCTTTCCATTGCACTAAGACAATGTCAAGAGAGAGATTTGAATTGATTTCAGTGACCCACACAATATCCATGTTTGTTTCACAGGCTGCAGATACTGACCAAACTACAAAATCATTTAACATTTGAGCACGGACCAAAAAAAAAAAAAAAAAGTTATGGGGCAAGCTGAAAGAATTAAACCAGAAGGAACCAAAAAGACAATAGAAATTTTTATATGAGGAAAATAATTTAAAAGCAAGTACAGTTAAGCCTTGAACAACATGGGGTTAGGGACACTGATCCCCTCACAGAGTTGAAAATTTGTATATAAATTTTGACTCCCCCCACACTTGACTACTAATAGCCTACTGTTGACTGGAAGCCTTACTCATGACAGAATCAGTCAATTAACACATACTTTGTATGTTATATGCATTATATACTGTATCCTTACAATAATACCTAACTTTTCTTATTTTTTTTTTAGTATTTCTAGGCTACATGGTTTGTCTGCAAGTGTTTTCAAATTGTCACAAATTAAAAAAAAAATATTCCGATATATTTATTGGAAAAAAAATCATGCAGTGGACCCATATTATTTAAGGGTCACTGTAATTATTTTATCACTAATATTTCTAAACTGAATTGAGGTTTGAAAGAAAAATACTTTGTTACAAAAAGGAATAATGAGAGAAAAAGAAAAAGAATGCTTTAAGTTAAAAAATAGTAGTAATGACAAATAACACAACAGATGTTGCTGAAATCTGGTTTGGCAATTTAGAAGGCCAACTCTTGGAACTAAGAAATTCATTCCCCTACTATTTATTAGGACTGAAAATAATTCACAAATTGTTCTCAGTGATTAATATAGTTAGGACCAGGCGAACAACATATGCCCTGATGGACAAAAATATTTTTGTGTCATTACCATGGAAAAGGAAATTCAAGCTATCTTGGAAGCTTCTCTTAGGTGGGCTCTTCCTTGACCCAAGATCTGGGTCACATCTGGGTCAAATTTGCTAAAGTGTCATTACACATAAGCTAACTTGACCTTCTATTAGCCACATGATCTTGGATCAGTTTCTTAACTCAGTGTGTTTCAGGTTCCTCAATTAGTAATGGCAACAACTGTACCTAAAACATTGTGCTTTGTGAGGGTTATATGAGTTAATAGACATAAAACATTTAAAATAACATCTAGAGGATAGCAGATAATAGCTGATTTTTAGCTTTTAGCATTTTTATAGTTACTGTTTTCAAATATTTCATCCATCCACAATTTATTTTTGTATTCCTTTTGTAACAAAGACCTGCTACTGTCCCCAGATATTTCCTGCTACAGGCAGAAATGTTAACTGATTCATATCCTAAACATGTGTGTGCGTGTGTGCACGTGTATATTCTGAAGTTCATTTTAAGGGTACTTTATTATTTGGTTTTAGCATATATATATATATATTTTTTTTGATATACATACAAACATATACACACACATACTGTCATTTATTTTGATAATCTCTATTTGGTTATGCTAATCTGTTTTCCTAATCATGACCAGCTTTATCTTTGATTAAATTAAGATAACAGCACAGTACATTCAAAATCAGATAAGGTAATTTCTGCAAATAACTATTTATGCACTTTTTTAAATAAAAGGATTTTTCCTGTTTTGATTCTTTAAACTTAATCTTAAAATCACTATTACTTCTTGTTTGCTAGAAGAAATAAAGGCCTGTGGTGTCTTGAATTATAAACATATGCCCACGTATGTGAAGAATTTGCTTCTTTGTGATAAATATTTACACAACATAAAGCTAGTTATTTCTTATCTAATATACAGCATTAGATGCATTATGTTTTATGTTTAGGTGCTCTAGTTCTAATGACTTCTCAGGAATCTTTTATTCTGTAAGTGGTAGCACTTTATTTCATAAACCCTTATGTAGTATTCTCCGCACTTAACAATCAGTAATTTATTTAATTCTTCTTACAACCTCCTGAGTCAGGGATTGTTGTCATCCTTACTTCACAGAAGAGGAATGAAAGGAAGCCACAGGAGAAGAGAAGTACATTGCCCAAGGTCACATGGTAAGTGGGAGATCTGAAATCTGAGCTCGGGCTGCCACTCCAGACTGCTTTTTTCTTTTTTTTATATATTTTTTAAAGATGGTACTCTAAGTAGCCTTTTTGTAATTAATTAACTGATTAATTAGTGTTTTTTAATGAAACGCTTACATAATATTCATCATGTGCTTGGAGTTTACATATACCAACTCTTTAGTCCCCATGACAACCTTATTAGTCAGGTACCAAAATCTTGTGAGGATAGAACCAAATCTATCTGTCTAGTAACCCTACTAACCATCTCCCTAGTTCCTTCAGGGACTAGCTACAAAGTTGTTACAAATGCTCCCTAAACTTTAAAAGGTGATTATTTCTTGAGCTTTTGTGGTGGGGGATGTGGGATTAGAATGAGAGGAGGATTTCATCTTTTTAAACATGTGTACATGTATGCATACATGTTTATGTGTACATCGATATACATATAATAAACAATTATCACATTTATAACAAGAGTGCCTTTCAAAATATATAAAGTCATGAAAATGGTCTATTTAGTTTTGTGACTCTTTGAAATTTTACTGCATTACTTGTCTTTCCCTGTCTCCTTTGGCTGTGAGCAAATCACCTTGGCCAATGGTACAATGGTCTCAGTGGGATTCCTGTTATCTCTCATGCTCAGAAGCAGACCATTCTTAAATTGTCTACTACCTGCCAGGCTATGGTGTGAAGTACAGTTAATACTCATTTTCAAGGAAAATACAGACTCTAATTTTAAGGTCGCTTCCTGTGTGTAAACAACAACAAAAAAATGAAACAAGAATTATGACCAATAAATTGGCAGAACATTTTTCTAATCTCAAAAGAAAGGATTTATATTTGTTTGCTGTTATGTGCATTTTCTCCTACCTAAATGAATTTAAACATAGTGTTTCACAGATAATCCAATGGAAAAGGAAAAAGTCTTGAAAGGATATGCTTCCATGAGCCCTTTGAGGTAGTAGCTAAATTGGAGGTTTTAGAGGAAATAGAAGATGGGATCCTGCTTATGACTGTATGGCAGAACAACATACAACATATTTAAATAAAATAGAAACATAAAAAATAATACTTCTTGTATATTGGTGTACCACTTTCTTTAAAATTCGTCTAAAATGCTTCAAATGGAAGAATGAGAATGGTCTTAAATTACAACAGCTATATCTGAGAATTCTGGTGTATCATAGAATAATTTGAGAATAAATACTATTACTCTGCAGTGGTAAGACATCACTAGCCAAGTAGTTATTTATATGGAAACCAAAACATTGTGAAAAATTTAGCTAAGGCACTACAAACAGTAATTTATAAACCCACATGGCATATTCTCACTGCCTCTCTCTCTCCCTCTCTCTCCTCTCCAACTAATTAAAGACACATTTTTACTGACTCAAAAAGTTGTTAGTTATTTGTTTTGTTATCAATAATTATAAAAGGGGAAGTATATGTTGACGATATAAATACTAATTACTGTTTTAGGGTTTATTCACTGCTGTTTTCTGATTTTAAAATTGAGAATTAATGCAATGTTCCAAAGTGTATGTTAGAAAATGGGCATATGTAAAGCATAAAATCTCTATATATTGTAGCAAATGGCACAAATCTATGAAATTCCCATGCATTGAAACGATTATTCTCTGTCAGTATGCTGTGGAGAAAGCAAACTGCACAGGCTTATTGGTCAGGAAGAGCTCTTTTCCTGGACAGTGCAACTCTATGTTTTAATTCTGTGGGAATATATTCTGTTGCTTTGATATTTGTCAGAAGATAAATTACATTTCTTTTTTTTTAAGATTTTATTTATTTGACAGAGATCACAAGTAGGCAGAGAAGCAGGCAGAGAGAGAGGAGGAAGCAGGCTCCCTGCTGAGCAGAGAGCCTGATGTGGGGCTCCATCCCAGGACCCTGGGATCATGACCTGAGCTGAAGGCAGAGGCTTTAACCCACTGAGCCACCCAGGCGCCCCGATAAATTACATTTCTTCATGAAAAGATATTCTTATTTTGGGTGGAAGTTAAGAATTTGGGGATACTTCTGCCTTTAAGAATCACATATTTCTTTTAGCTAAAAAATCTTATGGTTTTTATTCTTTAATCCAGTTGTTAAAGTTCTTTTCACTGTATTTGAACATTAATCTATATTTTGTGATCTCTGTGTAAGTAGTTGTATTGTGCTAAATTATTCTGATATTTCATTATTCTCAATACTTAGACTCAATATGGCTTCACTTAACCCTTGTTTCTGGCACCAGGGATCCCCAAAGTATAGCGCTGTTGTTGTGTTTTCAACATCTTACAGTCTATCATTTCAAATGTGTTGTACTTGGTATTTTTGGCCTTGGCTGATATGAAGGTATTTTGTGACATTTGCTCACCAACTAAGGACTTAGTGATCAAACTGTGCAGTGCTTTGTACATTCTAGATTTTAAAAGTTTGGTTTTTTTATGTGTTATATCATCTCTGCCACTGTATAAGTAGAAATTAAGGCTTTCTGTAGTTTGTATATGTAATATTCCTTCAAATAAATCTCTCTTAAAGTTAAAAAAGAGAGAGAGAGAGGAGAGAGAGAGAGAGAGAGAGAGAGAACGAGCGCCTTTAGAATCAAATCAAAGTTTTGTCCAAAATTAAGCTATCGAAACATGTGTATGCTTTCTGACTAATTATTAAATGTGCCATTCCCTAGCTATCCACTGAAGTCAGTGGTATGGTTGAATCATCGGTCAAGTTAGTTTCTTAAGATAATTGTACCCCGTTAGATCAACTAGTGACCTGGGTTTTGGTGGAGATTATTTTCGTGTTCTCTAAATTAAATATCATGTTCCAATACTGTCTGGTGCCTGGTTTCAATCCATGTACATGATAACGAAGGGGGAAAATAGAGGGTCCAAGCATGTAAACATATAGACAAACAGAAGACTTTATCGGTCAATTACTGTCCTCCTCATAATTTGTAGATAAGTGATATAAGACTGTACAAAGAACACATTACTTACTTATGTCTCTGCATGGAGGGGATAGTTGTGTCTTTAAGAATCTGCTACAATCAAATAGTTGTTTCTTTCATTTTCTTTTAAATTTTTATTTATTTATTTATTTTTAGTGATACAGAAAAATGAGAAAGATTAGGGACAAAGGATGAGGTATTGACATTTACTGTGAGATAAATATAAATCTTCCTGATCCCAAAGTCCATGCTATTGATAAATCTGTACTATTATTTCAAAAATATTATTTTAGACAAAAATTAATATATTTTAATAATATCTCATTAGCTTAGCTAATATTTTATTATACAATGTTATTTCCTAATTAACTTAGATCATATTTTAAATTTTTCTTTAAATATTTCCAACCTTACTATATTTCAAGAATATTTCATGTAAAACAAGATGAATATATAATTTTATTCTTAAAATCAAGACCATTACAGGGGCACCTGGTGGCTTAGTGGGTTGAAGCCTCTGCCTTCAGCTCAGGTCATGATCTCAGGGTCCTGGGATCGGGCCCCACATCGGGCTCTCTGCTCAGTAGGCTCCTCCTCTTCCTTCCTCCTTCTTCCTCCTCTCTCTCTCTCTCTACCTGCCTCTCTGACTACTTGTGATTTCTCTCTGTGAAATAATAAATAAAATCTTAAAAAAAATCAAAACTATTACAGGCATAACTGTTTATTTTTTAATATTTATTTATTTAATATTTATTTATTTTAGAAACAGAGCAAGCATGAGCATGAGGGGAACAGAGAGAATCCAAGCAGACTCCCGACTGAGCACAGAGCCAATGCAGGGCTCGATCCCAGGACCCTGAGATCCTGACCTGAGCTGAAATCAAGAGTCCAACGCTTAACCAACTGAGTCACCTAGGCACCCCATAGGCATAATTACTTAAATAGTTTGTGTTTTTGTTTGTTTTTAAAGAAAACCATTCAATGATATTTTTATTCTTTTTTTTTTACAAAGGCATTTGCCAAAAAAAAAAAAAAAAAAGCATTTGCCATACTTTAAACATTTCATTGAGAAGCTAATGATCTATGCATCAAATATGGTCAGATTCAGTAGCACAGCAAAAGATCTTGACTCATTAAGGATCACAGGGATTTAAATTCAATTATAGATTTTTCATGTTTATATAAGAAACAGATATTCAATTTTTTAGAAAAAGATTTATTTATTCATTTGAGAGAGACAGAGAGCAAGTGCAGGTGGGGGGAGGGCAGAGAGACAGAGAGAAAGAGCCAAGCAGACTCCATGCTGAACAGGGAGCCTCAGGTAGAACTCAACATCCAGAGCCTGAGATCATGACCTGAGTCAAAACCAAGAGTGGTTGCCTAACAGACTGCGACACCCAGGCTTTCCAATAGATGCTCAATTTGCATAAGACTATGACATTTTTCTAAGGATCAAAGAAACCTATAGCTAATACTACATCAATATGACAAGGAAGCAACCCGTCATTTCCCCCCAGTTCCAATCTAATCTATGCATCTCCTTTAGTTTAGTTGTTTATGTGTCCTAAAGTGGGAAATACTCTAGGTTCTGCTTTGGTCAAGGAAAAGGAGGCCAGTATAGAAATGTTCTTCTCCATATGTGAGGAGGAGCTAGAAAGAGTTCTGAAGAAGGTTCCAGAGAGACCCCAAATTGCTGAGTTCTCCAGAATTAGGTCCCTTAGAATTATGGGTGAATGCCACATGCTTGAGTGTGTTCTTGAAAAACAGATCATTTTTGTTAAGAGAAAGTTAACAAATAATTACAGGAAAATTCTCTAAATGAGCTAGGGAGATGCTCAATGTTGAGAGCTGGATAAGGGGGATGGAAATCAAGCAGAAGAAATGATTTGGAGTAAACATACAATGAGTGGCAATTATTTAGGGGAAAAAGAAAGAGTTAGAGGGTAAAGATTAAAGGTGTGATATGTGAGTAATGGAAGGTGAAGAAGTGTAAGAAGAACGAGACGGAAAAGATGATAGATTTTTTTTTTTTAATGCTCCCAGAGTTACTTTCTGAGCTGAAGAATAGACTTAAATATTCAGATTGAAAGGGTTTACTGAGGTTAAGGCAGAACTACTCAGGAAAAAAAAAAATTCACATTTAATCTTATTTAGCAAACTCCTACACAACAAAAATGACATTTAAAATTTTCAAGCAAGTTAGTGGAGGAAATTGGCTAACAACTGATTCCAGTTAATTGTGTGTTCTTCTTAGAGATGCCTAAGGATTAGGTCCTTTGCAGAATATTTCTTACAACTCTTACTTAAGGAATTCAAGATAAGGGAGAATTTGTCTTATGCACCTATAAACTTGTGCCCATTTATGAGATTTTTTTTTCTAAATCATGAAATACATTGTGAATAGTAGATAAGATACAGCTGTGCCAAAAAATTGAATCTAATCAATATTTCTGAGAGACTTCATAACTAGCAAGGTTTGAAACCCAAATGGTTCCTCGAGTTTATGGCTTGCCTCTCTATATTGGTGTTCTTGGTATGCACTCAGGTTTCTCTTGTGGCCATGTGGGTCTGAACTTCAGTAATTTGGGGACAATTGGAAGCTCTTTTTGGAAATTATAAGAATTCCAATGTACTGTTGATGTGAATGCTGCATTTTTTTCCTGTTCTTTATTCTTTCATACAATTAAAAAATGTTGGGACACCTGGGTGGTTCAGTTGGTTGAGCGACCTGCTCTCGCTTTCAGCTCAGGGAATGATATCAGGGTCCCGAAACTGAATCCTGCATCAAGCCTCAGGTGGGGCTCTACACTCAGCAGGGAGTCTGCTTCTCTCCATGCCTCTGCCCTATTCGGAGAGAAGCTTGCATGCTCTCTGTCTCTCTCTCTTGAATAGATAAGTAAATCTGAAAGAAACAAAGAAAGAAAGAAAGAAAGAAAGAAAGAAAGAAAAAGAAAAGAGAGAAAGAAGAGCACTGCATGAAGCCTGTTTTTTCCAGACAGTTTGATCTTCAGTTTTATCTAAAGACTGTTGATGCTTATAGAGTGAGAGCATGATACAGAGTGGGGTCAGAAGCAGGAACGGTTCTCACATTCTCATATCAATAAGTCAGAGGCAGACCTGACTAAGTGAAAGTTTAATGAGCGAAGTTCAGTTAAGACTTTGATGCAAGAATGGGATGCCTGGGTGGCTCAGTGGGTTAAAGCCTCTGCTTTCAGCTCAGGTCATGATCCCAGGGTCCTGGGATCAAGCCCCACATGGGGTTCTCCGTTCATCGGGGAGCCTGCTTCCCCCCCTCTCTCTCTGCCTGCCTCTCTGCCTACTTGTGATCTCTGTCAAATAAATAAATAAATAAAATATTTTTAAAAAAAGACTTTGATGGAAGGATATTTGATAAAGTATTATTGGTTTGATGTGATGAAAGTTCTGCCAATGATTCCTGGAGCTAAATATTAAAAGTGGAATTTGGATAAGACAACTGCTGGTCCTCAGCAGAGGAACCCAGTTGCATCCGTAATAAATAAAATTGAATGTCTGAGGCAGATACATAGAGTCCTTTGGGATTATTAGGAATTAGCACACAGTGAACTGTAATCCTTATAGGAGGATAAAAGAACAGTCATAGAAGATTGAAAGTAAAATTTGAAGGTACGATATTTGTGTAATGGGAAGTAATATAATTATGATAAAAAGAATCTTTGTAAAACCAGGAAAAATACCTATATGTCAGTGCATAATTGAAACAGATATATTGTAGGAATGGAGAACATAACTGTTCTTTGGTTAGAAAGTGGACATTTACATCTTTTGTCGACTTTTATTGATCACATCAATTAGGGAGCTTTAGAACTGTCCCGCATCTTCTCTATAGTGAATATCAAACACTAGTCATAAGATAAATGTTTGAAAGAGGGGATTTAATTGTCAATAACACCCTGTAAAACAGTTTTGCTAGACTTACGGTGAAAAAAGCAGATGGTTCCCAGATAGCTTGTAGGACTTGAATAATCTGGATCCCACAGCCTCTGCTTCACCATGCCTGGTGAAACTGTTCATGATGTTTAATAGTTTATGTTGATGTGGTGTAAGGAAAACCTCAAAGACTGCCTCAAACTGGCATAATGGGAAGTTTCCCGCCTACTCTTCTCCTTCAGGTAAGATCCCCTGCAAAACACCCCTCCTCATCTAAAGATTCAGGCAGAGTTTCACCTGATTGCTGAGTAGCATTTATAGGTTTCTACAGAAAAGTGTGGAATATCTGCTCTGTGAGGACGTGAAGACTGGAATCAGTGGCAGAACAGTCCTATCACGCAGTTTTCAGCGGGATTTTAGATTGACAACTTCTCTTATGGCATGGCTCACTAGAATTCTCTCGAGAGTAAATTGCTAGCCTGTGACATAGCTTTGGTAAAGACAGCTCAATTACCGAGACATGAAATAATTCTGAGATTCACAGTGCACTACCTGCGTTGTTGCACACAGCACCGTGTTCAGAAGAGCGCCATGTTTTATGTTCTGCTTCCATCGTCTTGAAATTCTTAATATATTTGGATCAAGGGTCCCATATTTTGGGGGCCCATGTTATTTTGCCCTGGGGCTCATGAATGATGTAGCCAACCTGGATTCAAAATTTCTAATATATCAAGAGTCACGTCAATGTGCTATTCCACTAAGGATGGAACAGCTTGGCAAAAGCTCAAAGATAAAATCAAAACGGTATATATAGAAGTAAGCCATTACCAGTGGTTCTGGTTGAGAACATCATAGCCATGATCAGATCTTTATTTGGAACTTACGCTAAAACCCTCAGAAGAACCCATATCCTCTATTGATAAATTATCTGAAACTGGCCAACTTTCTCCTCAGCCAGTGAAGCAGATGTATTTCTGCTGGCCTTCAACCTGTAGACGGTAAAGTTAGGTAAGCAAGAATAAGTCTATACACTGGACAGAACAGACAATAGAGCTGACATTATAGGAAGGATTGGGCTCTCAATTCCAAAGTGATGTTTACAAATGTATGGCTTCGTTTTACAAATCACATTTTACAAAGTGATGTTTTCAAATGTACGGTGAGGCATATGGTCCCTAGGTTGTCAGGTGGCAGGATATTAATGTGCCGGTCAATAAATTATGAATATTCCATGAGATTTCCAAAAAAAAAGAATTAAAGTGTGCTATTCAGAAAAGCAAAAGCAAAACACACACACACACAAAACTGGAATGTAAAAGCAGAACCTTATTCTGGTCCATGGATTTTCCTACATGGGAAGATACTGTGATTGGTCCTTGAGATTCTAAGTTATGTATCTTTACACTGAAAAGTGATGTATTTCCTGGTTGCTCACTGAGATGGTTAATTTGGTTAAAATGTTTATAGAATTCTAGCAGGAAATAAAACAGTTAAAGATGGCACTGGGTAAAGAGTATTCAAGACTGAGTCAGCCCTCCCCCCAAAAGCAGTAAATTACGTAGGAGCTTTTGAAGTAGTTCCTGTTAGCTTTAAATAAATCCTGATATGAATAGACATAGTCTGCTTTACAGTGTCCATTGTGACTAAAGACACTGCTGAGAACTCCTTTAAATCTAACAACATATTGTGTCTTAATTTTGTACTTGAGGCTACATTTCATCAGACCATTTCATTTCAAAGCTGACAGTGTACAAAAACAAACTTAAAAATACAACCTTATGTGGGTTTATCATAAGATGTACCACCCATGCAGAGCTGGCTTGATTGAGAATTTAATGAATGAGAGCTGGCCAGGTACCAGTGAGAGCTAAGTTATTAACAATAAGCAAAAGCTAGGAAAACTTAGGAAGTTTTCTCTAACTACATGACTCATGCCCACTCAATCTGCGTGTGTGTGTGTGTGTTGTGTGTGATCACATAGATCCCAAATACAGAGTGGCTAGGATAGCTGAAGCTGGGCCCTTACGTCCTAAGATCTTACTCTGCTGACCTATATTCTTTTATAAATCTAAGTAGATATGGTGGTGGGTAAGGTACATTGTGTTTATGAGTTTAGTTCAGTAGTTAACCTGAATCTGAGTTTGTTGGTGTTAGTTGAACAGAGCAAGTGATGCAATTATGTCATATATTTGGGTGGGGGGGCTAATGAGATAGCATATGAGAAGTCCAAGTACAATGATTAACAAATATTTAATCCTACATAAATTATTTTTTTGTTGTTGGCACACATGCTTTCCACGTATTCTTGGGGTTACCACATTTGTCAAAATCCAAGTTGCAAACTCATTGGACAAATGCAAATATTGAGTCAAGTTTAAAGTGGGCTTTGTTATAAGGTTTTTATTTTAAATGTGAAATAATACTGTTTTAATTTTCTTTCTTTTTTTTTGAGATTTTATTTATTTATTTGACAGAGAGAGACCACAAATAGGCAGAGAGGCAGGCAGAGAGAGAGAAAGGAGGAAGCAGGCCCCCCGCCCTGAGCAGAGAGCCCGATGCGGGGCTTGATCCCAGGACCCTGAGCTGAAGGCAGAGGCTCTAACCCACTGAGCCACCCAGGCGCCGCCTATTTTAATTTTCTTAAAAATAGCTTAAACCAGTGTCTGGTTGTTTCAGTCAGTTGAGTGTCCAACTCTTGGTTTCGGCTCAGATTATGATCTCAGGGTCATAAGATTGAGCCCCATGTTGGGCTCAGGGCAGAATCAGCTTGATATTCTCTATCAATTTTCCTCTGCCCCTACCACCGCTCACACTCTCTCTCTTTCTAAAATATATAAAATCTTTAAAAAGAAATAAAAATACATTCAAATAGCAAAAGTTTAAAAAGTCTGACAGTCTTTGGCATTTAATACCACTCCTGCCATTAGGAGACTATGAAATACCTCTGTTAAAAACCTTACATTGGCCTTTCAATTTTCTTTATCCTTTATGATATACCTGGGCAGGTATTCATCACTGTAGTTTCTAAGAATGTGTCCACTTCACTGTACCAGCCCATAAAAATTAAATAATTTTAGGAGCTCTGAAATGTATATTTTGCTATTCTTCATAGAGAGAGCCCTTTAATAGCCTGTAATACTTGATACTAATTTAGCTTCTAAAGATTCACTGTGGTATCAAGAACACACATGTGCATGTATAATACATATGAACACATGTGTGTATGTATAATGATGTACATATACATATATGTATTATTATGCATTGCCTAGTACATATACAATGTTTATTTAATGTGCATTATATTGATAATATAATGCATATTATATTGTACATATATTATATATAATATTTATACATATATATATTTATACACACAAATTTTAAAGGAGCTAGGGAGTAATCACCTTTATTATCCCTATTATCTGTTCCTTAATGCACAGTTCTTGTAAAATTTGGGTGATTTATCCCCGTGATTTTTTTTTTAGTTGTAACAGTATTTAGAAATACTGTTCTAGAAATACTATTCATAGAAATATTTTAGTTAAAAATGTCTTGCTGAAAATATACCTTCATACTGAATATGGTCAAAATTATATTTAACTACATAATTAGAATAGAAATACATCACATTATGTGAAACTACACACACGATACACACAATGACCAGATCTAAATGGCCCAAATCTCTTCATTTGCTAGCCTATTACTGATACCTGAAATAATACGACTATAACTTATTTAGGGTGAATCTTTATCCCTTAATGATTGCAATTTCCCATTTAAGAGGTGAGCCAGTAATCACATATTAATCATAAGCATCTTAGAGTGAATGAGTAATCATGTCATTTCCAGTAACGTGACTGCTGGCAGGAGTTTAAAATGAGGATGAGGAGTATTTGCTTAGTAAAATCTAGCAGAGTGGGACAGGTCAGCCACCTATATGATTTGTTACATTGGACAAAAATGGAAAAATAATACTTGACACTCTTTTTCCAGGAAAGTGGAGTAAACAGTATTAGTGGTTCTACAATGAGACTGAAAAGTCAAGAGAAATTGAGTATGGGTGTTTTGTTTTAGATATTTGCTTAGGGACAATTTTAATATTGAACCCCGGCTCCAATAACTATTTCAACTGCTCCTTATTGGTATCTAACAAAGCTGTAAGACCAAGAATCTCCATTCATTTATTGTTTACAATTAAAATGTTATTTCTAGGTATCGTATTAATAGTTTAAAAAATTAAAAGATTCCTTTGGGGGGGTCCAATAATCGATTACTTTATCTTAAATAGTTTAAGCGCAGATTTCAAAATATCTCATAGTAAGTTTTTCATAAACTTGAATAAAAGAATGGGCAAAACATTTTAAAATTCTGTATTTATGATTAAATCTTACAGAGTACTTTGAACTTCTTCAAACAGAAAGAATCACACCCTCCAGGTGATTTCCCTCAAAAAGAACTGATAAAATGAGAAATGTTGATGGTTGTAGATCAGCATAACAAGACCACCTCAGAAGAGCTGACAGGGTAGCTTTCAGGAAACCAAGAGTCACTGTAGCTGATGTGGGAAAGGCTTCGGTGATTATTTGTGTTTATTAGTTCTATTTTCTTGGTTACTATTTATTTCAGTGCTTCTCAGAACATGGTACATGAAACAACTGTGGAACAAATTACCTGAAGGGGAGAAAAAGGACAAATTTCAGATTCCTAATGAGATTTCATAAATCCGTGCTCTAAATATTTAGGTTATATCATCCAAAGTCAACTTTATAAACCTTTTGTCTAATATTTGTTAATGGTTGTGCTTGAGTTAAAAAAAATATATATACTATCACACTAGTTCATTGTTACCTTCTTGATACAACAGTCATGAAAGGATCATATTGTCATGACAAAATCTGATATTTGGGACACTAACATATACTTTTCCCATGTAGGCAAAAGTGGCAGAAGACAAATTACTTAAAACTGAGGATTCTTGCAAGAGGAAATTTAGTGTCTGCTAATTTCTACTCTTAAAGAAAGGAAAGCTGCCCAATGGTATCACCAATAGAAAAGAACAGCAAAAGTGTGTATGTTCTTAATGAACCACGCTTTCCAAAGAATCTTTTGCCCTCTTGCTGGGAGTAGGATTTTACACAGTCTCACCATTTCACTCAGATTCTCAGAGAAGGCCAACTAAGCAGATTCACCTTGACCTACTTCTCTTCCTCATCAGGTGTAGCTGCAGGAAACATCAAAGCAAAAATCATTTTATAGCTTTGCCATAAAACTTTGGTGAAGGACCTCACTTTTTTCCATAATAAATTTACTCTGTAATACTTGGAAATGTAGGTTCAGGGGAATAAACTCTTTGAGGAAAAACAACAGCATATCCCTTACATTTTATTCTTTTTGTTCTCTCTGGCTTTATTTGTTCACTCATGACCACAGTCATTCCAGCCTTGGGCCTCAGGTCGTACTGAACATGCCTTTGCTTTAGGAAAATTTTCTTATTCCCATTTCTGATTCAAACCCCAGGAATAATAGTGCTGACCTATAAAGTTTCCTTGACAAGGTTGGGATCATTTCTCTGACTTTTGCGCCAGGACTTTTATCTTCTATGGATGGAAACCAGGCCTTTCAAGTGCCTAGAGATGATCCCTCCCTGAATGTTCCAACACAACTGTTGGTCTAGAAAATCTGATGTAAAAAAATTATTTAAGTCCTTGAGCTCCGAGGGAATGGGTCAAGTTTGTTGCTTTCAACTGCATAACTTTGCCGAATTATATAAAAATGGCTGAGAGACTAAAAATCACCAAGTTTTTAAAATTTAAGTGCCAAAAAAGAGGGCTCTGTATCAAATTCACACCTTCTTATTCAAGTCTATTCTGCTTATTTAATAAGTGATATCATGATATTTGTGATATTTAATAGTGATATTTAATAGTGATTCATGTTTATGGTGATGCCATAAACAGGTTTAAGTGCCACTCGGAGATATTAGATTAGTAGACTCAGTATCACAAAGTTAATTTATGGTGGAGAGAACCGAGAGTTTTCAGCCTACAGTTCATACTGCTTTTCTCATCATGTCACATCAATATATCTTTTTTTTTTTCCTGGATAATACTTTCTTGACACAGTTTCTCTCATTTTGAAGCAAATGTTTAAAGATAATGCATGGCATCACTTTGCTAAAGCTAAAATTAAAAAAAAAAAACTATTGGATATTAGATGTTACAATCACAGTCATTGCAGTATTTCATTTATGGAAATATCAACAAAGCACAATATTGGGCAAACTCCCGTAATTAACTAGTGAGGTATCTTTTTTTACAGGTAAAGCAAACATTTGTATACGACCCTCGAGGAGCTTATTTGTAAGAAGAGCTGACCATTTACATTCAATTCAATTCAATATACATTCTGATTTTTCTGCTAGATAGTGATTCATGTTTATGGTGATGTTCAGTTTGCATTCCTGAGAAGAAATATTTTTGAGTGGGACAAATTTAACTTGAAGAATCATTCATGTAAAAAAAAAAAATATTTGACTCGGAAATGTAACCAGATGAAAAAAAAAAAACACAAAACTAGCTTTAATTACATATTGAAGCAAGAATGAAACAGCACAGATCTTAATTACTTCACTTCACAAAGATGTTGATGCTTATTTAAATCCTTTTCTGGAAATAACAATTAGGGCTCTACACATGGACTCTTTTGGGAACTTTATAGGACACTCATTCTCATACATTTATATAATTTTCCTTATAAAAAATCAAAACATTTGTCTTCTAAGTAGCTTATTCAGCTTATTAGAATTTAGCTAAAAATACAGTTTTTTTGAGGGGGAGTACAAAACTATACCATAAATCAAAATCATGTGGACTTCATCTCTCTCATACATATGTATTTAACATGGTAAAATACATAAACTGAAGTTTGCCATTTTAATTATTTTAAAATATACAGTTTTGTAACATCAAGCACATTCACATTGTTGGGCAACAATTACCCCCATCCATCTCCAAAACTTTCTCATCTCCCTCAGCTGAAACTCTGAATCCATTAAACATTAAATCCCCATTACCCCTCTTCCCAGTCCCTGACCACCACCATTCTATTTTTTATCTTTACAGATTCGACTATCTAGGAACCTTCTACATCATTTGTCCTTTTGGACTGGCTTATTTCATTTAGCATACTCTCTTCAAGAGTCATCCATGCTGTAGAATGTGTCAGAATTTGTCTTCCTTTTTAAGGCTGAACAATATTTCTTCCTACATGTATACCAAATTTTATGTCAACAGACACTTGGTCTGTTTCCACCTGTTGGCTATTGTGAATAATGCTACTATGAAGATGTGTGTATAAATATTTTTGTGAGTCTCTGTTTCAGTTCTCTTGGGCACATACCCAGAAGTGGAATTGCTGCTAATTCTATGTTTAATTTTGTGAGGAATCACCATACTGCTTCCAGCAGTGATGGCACCATTTTGCATTCCCACCAACAATGCTAGGGGTTCCACTTTCTTAATGTCCTTGCCAATGCTTGCTATTTTCTGGGTGTTTTGTTTATTTCTGTTTCTGTTTTGTTTGTTTGTTTTAATAATAACCATGCAAATGGGTGTAAAGTGGCATCTCATAGGTTTTACTTGTATTTTTCTAATGATTAATGACGATGGACATCTTTTCATTTGATCACGGACCATTTGTCTATCTTGTTTGGAGAAATATCTATTCAAGCCCTTTGTCCATTTCCTAATCTTCTTGTTTGTTTTATTGTTGTTGACTCTGTTTGTATCTTAGTAAACAAATATTTGGAATGCAACACAATTTTACAAATAAATGAGGATGATATCTCAACAACCAAACTCAATCTCAATTTTTAAAAAATTTAAAATAATCTTGAATTATATTTTGTAGGTGAAATTATAGATAAATATTAAATGTTGCTCATATTAGGTATAACGTACCAATTTTCAATAACCAGCTGAAAATACAAATGATATGACTGTTTTGAATAAACCTAGAAAAAGCAACAGAACAGATGAGTTCTACCCCAAACTCTACCCTTGACCAGCTATATATATATATATAATTCTTAGAGAATTTATTGCACCTATTTCACTTTTAATTAATATATGTATCTAATATTTTTAACTTGTAAGACTTGTACTTACCCACATTGTGTCTGATGCTCTCAATCTTTCTTTTATTACTTTATGCCTTTTATGACAATCTTTTAAAGTGCTATGTAAAGTCTTTATTCAAATGTGAATTTGATATAGGTATCACACATTTTAACATTTGAACCTTGGAAGTTCTTTCGATGTTAGGAAATCCTTTTTGCATGTAAACAGACATGTTTAAGTGTTAAATTAATTTATTTTAAAGTATCAACAAAATTACATTGACAAATTCATTTCAGACACTGGTTGCAAGTCTGGAGATAGCCAAGTAGTTTATGCCAGAATCTTTGTGATTTGTAGCCTTTAAGGAAAAAGATTACCTAGTTGTCACAACCCTGCTGTAAATTACATTACTTCAATATGAATTGTAACTAAAAATGTTATTAAGACAATGAGTGCTTAATGTGCTAAAGATTATCCAATATTTACCCTCAGAATGAGACATCTGTGAAATACAAATTCTACTTCTGAGGTAATTTATAAAGAAAGCTTATTATTGCCAGTAATTTGTTATTCTTCATTTGAAAAATAGTTTTCACATTGTATAAATCAAAGTTTAGAATCAGACTTAGAATCAGTTTCCTGCTTCTGTATTTTTGTCATTTGGATCTTTTGAAAGCTGTCTAATTGATGGACGTTGGCTGGCGCATCTGCAAACTTCCGATGAGTGTTACAGAAAATATTTAGATACAAGGAAACATGAATATACATTTTCAGGCAACTTTAAGAATGTCATTAAATAGAGTGTCATATACAATCTGTTTTGACTGATTGCTTGTATCCTCCAATGATTTTTGAATTATATTTAATGACCATATTTACTTCAATGATTAGAAAAAACCATGAAGAATCATCGTATTAATCTCCTTTTATCAAAAATGTTAAGTAAATAATATCTCAAGAACAGAACAAATGCATGAACCTAAGAGCAAGAATGGATATTTCCCCCTCAACATGGCTATTTGGGAGTAGATGTCTTCAGATCTGTAAAAGCAGCAATGTTTCCGTTACAAATGCCCACCTAGTGTAGCTACTGCATTATCCTATTGCGCTTTGATTAAGGTAGAATTTGCTTTTCAAGTCAGACTCTACAGCTCAAAAATTCTGCAGTAATTGCCACCTTTACACTCTGCTGGGAATCTTCATTAACTGTTAACCCAGAAGAGAATGAAAAGACCTGACAATTTTAGACGTGAAGCAATTGAGTATCTCAGAGTTAAAAATAATCTCTAAATACGATATCATTTTGTGAACGTTGCAATAGAAGTATATGCAGGATAGTGGGAGGAAAATGAAGGTGATATTGACTTTATTATAGTCAGGCCTCAGCGCGTGTTAAAATACAGATGTGTAGAGTAATTTTAACAATAGTTAATATGTACTGAATTGTCAGCATTGGTCAGTCACTGCACTGAGATTTACTTATGTTAGTATATTTTTTATAAAGATTTTTATTTATTTATTTGACAGACAGAGATCACAAGCAGGCAAAGAGGCAGGCAGAGAGAGGAGGGGAAGCAGGCTCCCTGCTGAGCAGAGAGCCCGATGCGGGGCTTGACCCAGGACCCTGGGATCATGACCTGAGCTGAAGGCAGAAGCTTTAACCCACTGAGCCACCCAGGTGCCCTCATATGTTAGTATATTTAATATTCATTGGAAGCTTGCAGATGAACAAGCCAGCCTCCATAAATTAAATAGCTTTCCCCGATATAAATGAAATTATGTAAATAAAAAAGAATGTGATGCTTGTTCTGGGGAAAATATTTCAGCAAGTTATACAAAACGTTCTGAAATAATTATTCTAGAAAAGTTAACCATAAACTAAATTTCTAGGACTTGAACATTTTTATACTGACCTCCTAATTTGCATTTTAGATTTGTCTGGGTATTTAAAGTAAAATGCTAACCACTGTGTTATGATTTTAAAAACATAAAACATGATCACCATCCTGTAAGCCCAATAATTGTTCCTGTAGAAAATTCTAGATAAGTAATATATTAAAATAAGTGTAAGAGAAATTGCATTATATAATACTAGGTTCAAATGAAAAGATATTGCCCCTTCCTGTTGGCAAACAGGAGAAGAATGAGGCACAAACCAGTCAGCTGCAGGAGAAAGGGAGCAGGGGCAACAGGAGAAAAGACTGTTGCCCCGAACACCTCCTCAGTCTCGCTTTTATTAGATAGAAACAGTAACCAACAGAAGAGCTGAAGAAGGACAAACATTAGTCATATGCCTTGCAGGTAAACAAGAAGGAAGGCAAAATATGTCTGGACAAGCAGTTTAAAGTTTATAGTTGAACAAGCACATTCAAAGGACTTATCTAAGTAGCCACAGGTGCTGTCTGGGGGGCGGGGGAGGGGAGGTAACGGAAAAATGAAGCAGGCACCTTCTGCCCTGAGCAAGCAGGGCATCCCCCGCTGCTCAGCATCAAGGCTGTATATCGTTCTCTCCCACAAAGGCCTGTTGCCAGTATGTGTTTTTCTTCAGGCTATATCCAAACGTGCTTGGTAACTAGTAAAATTTCCCATGGGTTATATTTTAAGCAATACATTGTTCTGAGGGACAGTTGCAAGATATATATCGTGATCTGTTTAAGTATTCTCACATATTTTTTAGTTCCTTATTTAAGAAAAAAAAATAGGAGCAACTCCAAAATTCAGTAGACTTCAAAGAACAAAGGCAAAGGCAGATAGTTAAGGGAATGGCAACCCATCAACACCTACATTCTTATGAGCTAACCAATACTGCTAATTCACTAAAACAAACAAACAAATAAATAAATAAATTTCAGTTTTTCTTTTAATATTGCTACTACATAAAATTACATTTTGTGCAAATATTACTTTCTATATTCAAACAAAAATTGCAGTTTTACTTACCATACAATGAGTTTACTTGGTATAGGTTTTCAGAATCACTGCTGCTAATCCCCAGTGTAAGATTTAAGAACTTGAGATATTCACATTCTCTACAATTTTAATAAATAACCTAGACAATTATATTTTAATTCTTCGCATTTGTGATTCTAGGTGACAACAATATATTTTATCTATAACACCTATTAGACAATGATATCTAGATTCATTGAAGTAAATAGACTAAAAATAAGAAAATTAGCAAAATAAATATTTCCAGATTATTTTAAAAATTATATCAATGAATGCAAATGTTAATGCAAGTTTATAGAATTTCAGCATAAATATTAGCCTGAATGTATAGCTTTAACGATTTACAGTACCCAAAATTAAATGTGCTTTATAATTTAGAATTTTAAATTAATATAATAATCACATTTTTATTGATGTAAAAATGTCAATTTTTTTTTTTAAGATGACAACTGGGCTTTTGACAGACTTTTAAGGGTTTGTGTTTTATGGTGAACAATTTTTCTGGTCCCATAAGAAGTGTACTAACTAACATCAACAACAAAGATTCCTTACTTGTACGGGAATTATACTGTACAGTCTCCAGAAATTAAATGTGAAAGGCACAACCTTCAGTCTTTTCAAAATCTCTTTCTGGATAGCTCATGAACAGAGAACTTAAAAATACTTCACAAATAGTGTTGCATAATGTTATGACAAAAATATTGACATTTTTAGATGGATCTATCTTTTTGGGAACAGAGAGGCAAGTACCATCCAAAAATGGAGAGCACGGGGGTGTCTGCCTGGTGGCTCAGTCATTAAAAGTCTGATTTCAGCTCAGGTCATGATCCCAGGGTCCTGGGATGGAGCTCTGCACTGGGCTCCCTGCTCAGCGGGAAGCCTGTTTCTCCCTTTCCCACTACCCCTGCCAGTGTTCCCTCTCTCGCTGTGTCTCTCTGTTAAATAAAAAAAAAAAAAAAAAAAAGACACATTTACAAAATGGCAAATGTGTATTATTAAGAGAATTAGAGGAATTACAATGATAAGAAACAACTTTTTAATTAAGTAGAATAAATATAATAATAAATTTATTAGATGGAATGAATGATACATACTTGGTTTGCGATTTTATTTTATTTGAAGAAAAACACTACTTACCATTTGGACAGAACTTTACTTATTATGTTCTATTCAACAGAGCTTTAAATAGTAAAACGAATATAATGTTCCTGAGCTTGGCAGAGGAAGGTTGTAGTTACAAATATCCTTATGGAATGGTAGAAGGAGAGGCTACAATAAAACACCTCCCACTCAAATTGAGCATGCCACTTTCCAAAATTTTATAGCACAGTCTGCTCCAGTATTTGTACAAGAACAACCAGCAACCAACAAAACTCTCAGTGTGTGTGTGCGTGTGTGTGTGTGTGTGTGTGTGAGAGAGAGAGAGAGAGAAATAACATTCACTGGAGTGAACAATAAGTTTTTGAGAAATTGTAGGAATGTTGTAGTCCTGGAAAGATACTATTACTTGTCTACTTAAATTCATAAAATATACATTTTTGCCATTGTAAGCTGTAATGCATTTGTTTTCCATTACCACAAGAAATCTGTTTTTACTGCAAAAGTGAAAATGTAAAGTGGACACGATATTTTGGTTTCAGAAACTTAAAAATGCTTTTAGTACAATTCTCCATGTCAAACTAACATCCTACAAACTATGATTAATAAATTATGTTAGCATCATAGAAAACTATACTTAGTATTTTGAAACTGTGATTATTATAAATTTTTGTAGTTTAGCTGTCAGTGATAACTGTATTGTGGATAACTGAAGATGAATACCATGTTCTTGTATTTCTTTTTTTTTTATTTTCCCATGCTACACTTGGGTGGAAATTTAAATGGAAATATTTTAAAATTATCTAAAGCCCGGTATCATTCATTTTTTATTTTATATAAGGAAAATTCTGCATAGTAAAGCTTTTGAGTTCTGTCTCTTTATATTATCTTATTAAAATGAACATTTGTACAATTGTATTTTCACATGCAAAATACAACCTCCTTTTGAAAACACTGTAACATACATCTCTGTTTATAAGACTAATGGTGTTGATTAAAAGTAACCAATGATTCCAGACAACATACAGAAGCAAGTCATTGTATCACTCCTTATCAATGTAAATGTTTGGGAATGGTAATCGAAAGCTAGTGTCTTTTTTATTATGTAAATAATCTCCCTAGGTTTGTTGCCATTAGTCATCAAAGACTTTGTTATTGCACTAAGCATTCATTGTATGTTCTTGTTTCTTTAATATAATGTCTTTTTTTTTTACTGCTCAGCAAAGTAAATAATAATCTCTGCCAATGAAAAGTGGGGGTTCAGCAAAGACAGGAAAACATTGATGGTTATTCTCTGTCTAGTAGTTACTAGATTAATAATCAAATAGATTCATCAAAATAGGAATATTTCTCTGCCATTTGTTATTTCCTTATGGTAATTATTAAGAGTCTGTGTCATATGGGTGTGACTTAAAGATTATATATAAACGTCTGTCAAGTTATGATGAGTTTTACAAATTTATGAATAATGCTTTTTCTCTGCTTCTAAAAACAAGAGACTGTGATCAAGGAAAACACTCAGTATGGCTATGGCTATTATTGACTGTGTAAACACTAACAAGGCCATGTACTGCTCAAAAAGCAGGCCTGTTATTTGTCTATGTGTGCACACTATGGCCATTGATTAGTTGATAAGTCCTAGTTTGTACAATATTTTGTCCATTTGAAATTTTATCTCAGATCTGTATAATAAAGGAGAGCTTTTATTAGTGATAGCACATGCTTTTTATGCATCAGTAGTTTCAATACTGAAGCATGACCCATCAACAAATAATATTAGGTCAGTGTTCCCAGTGGGAATCTGTTCATCTAAGCAAGATAAATGTCCCTAAGTAAGTATGACATCAGTGAGTATCCTATTCTGGTAAGGCCCGGAGAGTGGCAGGATTCAGAGTGTCATAGTGGGTAATAGTAAGGTGACAGAGATGACAATAGATTCTGATAACAGGTTAATTTACTGGTTTAAAAGTGTTGTTTCCTCAGCGATGGTAATACATGAACTGCATGAAGAACCATGAGACAAAGATAAAGGCGTCCCCAGGGGGAGCCTGGGGACGCCTGGGTGGCTCAGTTGGTTAAGCGGCTGCCTTTGGCCAAGGTCATGATCCCAGCATCCTGGGATCGAGCCCCACATCGGGCTCCTTGCTCGGCAGGGAGCCTGCTTCTCCCTCTGTCTCTGCCTGCCTCTCTGCCTGTGCTCATGCTCTCTCTCTAATAAATAAATAAAATCTTAAAAAAAAAAAAGTGGGGAGCCTGGAAGTAGTCAAGTAAAAACATTGATTATTTTTGGAGCTATTGCCCTAAAATAAAGGATGTAGGCCTTTGCAATCTGTTTAAGGATGAAGTCAAAGTAAGCATGGATTTTTATGTTTGCCATGAAGTTGAGTTAAAATTCCAAGGCTACCGGGTCACTCATATATAAAAAAGACCTTCGCGGTAGGGATGCCCAAAGAAGGTGACTGTTGAAAAGCCTTCTCCAGTTCTTGAAGTCCTGTTCATGTATAAGCTCCCTGGGGAGAATCTTAATGAGGACTTAGTTAACTAATTAGAAAGGTTTTAATCTCAGAGGAAATTGACATTCACACCAACAGTATCTAGTTAAACCCAGCACTGTGGGCTAAATGTGTGTATACCTTCAGCAAATTCATATTTTGCAACCTAACCCCCAAGGTGATGGTATTTGGAGGTGAGCTTTGGAAGGTGATTTTGTCATTAGAGTGGAGCCTCATTAATGGGATTAGTACTTTATAAAGGAGACCTAAGAGAGATCCTTGGTCCCTTCTGCCATGTTGAGAACACAGTGAAAAGAAAGCCATCTATGAACCAGGAAATCCTCCTTCAGCAGATATAGAACCTGAACCTGACCATGTGGGCACCTGATCTTGTGTTTCCAGCCTCCAAAGGGCGATAAATAAATTTTTGTTATTTCTAAGCCACTGAGATTATTGTGTTTTGTAATAGCAGGCTAAATGTGTAGGAATTTTTTTGGCTGTCAGTTTATGAGGTGTCTAATATAAATTTGAGAAGTCTTTGGTTAATCAGGAAAGACTGTTTTCCTTCTTTAGGTAGGACATGCCCTCAGTGATGGACATTAGGTTTTTGTAGTTGCTATTAGATTCTTTAAGTCCTGTTTTGTTTTTCTCAGCGGTGTGAGTAAAGTGTGATGGAATATATAGAGAGTATATAGCTTGTGCTTCTCTTCTTGAGAGTGGGGATGTGGTAAATGACCAATTTTGTACCCCATTTTCTATTCATGTCTTTCCATCCCCTCTGCAGCCTTTTTTGTAATTAAACCCGATTGCTTTCTTGGTTAGCTTTCTGCACTTATTACCTTACTTCCTCTTTCTACCTGGTAGGTACTTGTTGGAATCTCCAACTCATTGGTGATTCTCTGAACCATCTTGTCCAGGAACTGAAGATACCTGTTACTTTTCAGTAGAAGTGACAATAATCTATTGTACATTCAATCTTGTTTTCATTTTTATTATCAACAAAACTTATTAATAATTAGCTATCTTCTTAAATCATTCATATGTGACCACAACAAAGGATCTGCTTGTCTGACTCTCCATTTTGGTAGACAGCAAAATGCATGGCATAAGAAAATATTTTGGTTACTCTTCCCAAAGGACTATACTTTGGGCAACAGAAGGAGAACAGGACTTCACACATGTGAATAATTAATTCATTTTAAATGTAATGAGTACAGTATCTATTAAAGAGAGTAATTGTACTACATGTGTTTATTATGGTGCCACCATATTCATCTATTTTCACTCAAGAATCAGTGATCAAAACATCTATAACATCAATATTGTATGGAAAATGCTCATTTGTCATGCTGCTTTTCAGTGTTTTTCTTAGAAACAACTGACAATTATGAAATTGCCACATTCATTTTGTATTCTATATTTAATTTTTTAACTAAGAATCTCCAAATATTACAAAATAAGAGAAAAAGTTGATATAGATGTGGCCTTCAAGAAATAAATTTTAAGTAGCCATCTACCACAGAGACCATCTTATAAACTTGTATACACACAGTAAACCTCACACTGACAGGTTTATTGCAATGGCCTTGTCACTAAACTGTGGGTACTCATTTGTTAAGGACAAAGCATTTTAGAGATGAATGATAGCAAATAGTAAAATAGGCATAAACACTTCAGATAAATTATAGACAATCTGAAGAGAATATCAAGGTTTTTTATTAATTGTTATAAATATTAGATACTCTTAGGATGAGAATTTCCAAGTGTATAAAAATTCTTTAAACAGCAAGCTGGGTTCAAATGCACCCATGAAAGTTAAAAAAAGACAAGAAAAATACAAAAGAAAGTTTGGCCTTGAGAAATTAAAATCCAATACAACAGTCATTCTATAACCCTTTGAAAAAGGGAAAGATAACCTGATTTGTTTAGCATCCTTTCCTTATTTCATTTAGTGAATTCTGATTTTGCTTCAATTTTCCCCCTGAAATTTAGTTGCCTTTGTTCAAAAGAGGGCAGTGTGTCTTCACAAATGTACAGAAAATTATAAGAATAGATTCACATGTTTCTGAATTTCAATCTCTGAGGAATATTGAGTGGATGTAAATTTGAATATAATGAATATTATAAGAACATGCTGCTTAATTTAAGTACCGTTCAAAGTGGATGTTATTTTTATTTAATTTGTTTTAAAATCATGTTAACTTACATACTTAAGCATGTAACATAGACGATTGGTTTTAGACAATGGTCAAAGATTAAATCCTTAGTTAATCAACAGAATTCTCAGTGTAAAATCTATTTAAGTTTGGTAAAATGCAGTTAACGCATTTTCACATCTTAACGTGTTTTAGTAGACATTTGTTTAATTTTAAAGTAGTGTTAGATAAGCATACACTTATTGTGATGAACCCTGAGTCACATAGAATTGTTGTCATTATATTGTGCATCTGAAACTAATATGACATTGTATGATCTTTATAATCCAATTTGAATATTTTTTAAATAAATTACAGTGTTGAGATAATTTACACACATCCCTTGACTTTATCATTCCTTTCCACCCTGCATACTAGAATTTAACCCAAAATTGTTGTTTCTGAAAGCATTATTAGCATCTTTTGAAAGATTTATCCATAAGGAGATGAAAAAAATGTACATTTAAGATGATCTAGACAAAGTTCCCTGATTCTGACTCGCAATGAGTTAGCTCAAACCTTACTATCAGCCCTGCTACTTCTAGGTGCTGGGTAATGAGTGAGAGAAGGTGCTTAGCTATATTGAGAGACAGTTTATTCAAAAAGACTTTATCCTTAGATGAAATATTGTAGTGCATGAAGGAAACATTTCTGGAATTCCAATGATTTATAAGCCAGATTATTCAGTGGAAGGAAGCCCTGAACTGGGCATCAAGTGACCTTAAACTCATACGTTTTTGTCTTTTGGTCCAGTGTAGAATTTTCTTATGAAATTTATTATTCATACCAATGCATAGATAATTTCTATGTGCAATTGAAATAAGAACAAAATGAACCTGAGTGAGTTCACCATTCAACTTAAGAAACACAATGATGCCATGTCTCTAAAATGCCCTGGTCTAGATTCCTGATTATGACATCTTTCCTCCCACCTCCCTTCTCCTAGGACAGCTATTATAATGATTGTGTTAATTATGCTCTTTTATTTCATTAGAGCTCACATTGTGTGTCTAAATCACATTTTATTTAACTTTCTATATTAGAAATGTAGATATTTCTTTTTCAAATGTAATCACTGCAACAATACAAAATTATCACAGAAGAACATTGAATAGAAGCTTGATGGTATACATCCTTGTCTTGTACCTAAGTATAACAGCAATGAACTCAATATTTTATCATTCAGTATGATGTTTATTTTATTTAAAATTTAGATTACCTTCTGTTACTGAATTGAAAAGAATTTATTTTATACTTTTTAAAATCATAAATGAGTGTTTGATTATTTTGCACTTAAGGTAATTTATGGCATTTGTCCTATTTTGTTTACCATATTAATTGTAAATAATTTTATAATATTGCATTGATATTTTATTCCTATAGTTCCCAATCTGATCATAACCTAATCTCATTTTTATCCATCTGAGATAGAATTTTACACCAGTGTCTTAAATGACAGTGATCTGTAATTTTATTTATTTGTACAGTCCTTGATTCATTTTGATAACAATATTAAACTGTTTTTTTAACTTAGTTGAGTCCTTCCTTCCTGTTTCATTTCTTACAGCATTTTGCATAATTTTCAAGTTTCTAGACCTTACATGTTTAGGAAAGTTGTCTGTATAATCATTTGTATTCAATCTTAGTGGGAATATTTGTAATGGATGAAAAATTTTGTCAGTTTTCAGATGTCATGGTTATGTCTTAATAATTTATATGTTTCCAGAGATTTGGCCCAATTTTCAGATTTATTCACACAGTTTTACATAACATTCTCTTAAAAGTGGCACCTCTTCAATATATGAGTATATATGTCTATACATGTACTTATGGAGAGAGAGTCTTTCCCTGTATATATTCATTTACAGTTGAATCTTGAGCAGCCTGAGTTTGAACTGTGCAGGTCCACTTTCATGTGGATATTTTACAGTGTAGTATTGTAAATGTATTTTTTCCTTATAATTTTCTTTCTTTATTTTTTTAAAGATTTTATTTATTTATTTGACAGAGAGAGAGAGAAAGAGAGAGAGGGAGATCACAAGTAGGCAGAGAGGCAGGCAGAGGGAGAGGAGGAAGCAGACTCCCTGCTGAGGAGAGAGCCAGATGCAGAGCTTGATCCCAGGACCCTGAGAACATGACCGGAGCCGAAGGCAGAGGCTTAACCCACTGAGCAACCCAGGCTCCCCTCCTTATGATTTTCTTAATAACATTTTCTTCTCTCTAGCTCCTTTTATTGTAAGAATACACTGTATGATACATATAATATTCAAAATATATGTTAATCAACTATGTTATCTGTCAGTCTTCAAGCCAACAGTAGACTATTAGTAGTTGAGTTTTTGAAAGGCCAAATTGTATGTATCTTTTTCACTGCCTGGTGGGCCGGGACCCCTATCCCTTGTATTGTTCAAGGGTCAACTTTAATATATATAATATATAATATAAAATATAATAGTAATATGTATTATATATATAACCCATATATGTGTATGTGTATGTGTATATATATATTTATATATGCTAATTTTATGTGTTCTTCCTCTATTGTTATTAAAATACAGAATAGTTGTAGTGTATTGAACCATTTGCCAGAGATTATTAATTAGTGTCAAACATTTTTTATTTTTTATTTTATTCTTATCAAGTTACTTTCACACATTTATTCTTTCCAAGATTCTTTGGATTTCTTCTATTTCATTCTACATTTAACATGTACGTTTTCAGCCATTTTTATTTTTCTCTAAAATGAACATATAAGGAAATTCATTTTCTCTAAAATTTGGTAAGAATCCAGCTCATGAACAAAAACCGATGTCATTTTTGAGGCCTGGCTCCAGGAAATTACAAAGACTTTACCCCACAGGCATAATGGGGGAAAACTGTCCTTACACAAACTGGGTGCCCAATCAGAGCACTGCTCAATTTAGTCTCTGAATAGAGTTGTAGTCGAGGACTTGGGTTTCCCTGACTAGCCATAATTTTGCATATACCTGTTTTCCTAGACCAAGCTCTACTTGGTTTTATTTCTATTTTTCTGGTTGTTTTAGGCTTAAATTTATCTTCTTTCTTTACTTTCCCTAGATGGAAATTTAGATTATTGATTTTACATATTTCTTCCTTTCCAACACAATCATTTAATGCTGTAAATTTTCCACAATGCACTGTTTTTGCTGCTTTCCACACATTATGGTAAGCTTTATTTTCCTTTTGATATATTTTTTCAATATGCATTTCAGCATGTCTTAAAATTTGCCTGGTGGTATGTATTCAGGAAGGCATATATTGCATGGAGCACTGGGTGTGGTGCATAAACAATGAATCTTGGAACCCTGCAAAAAAAACTAATGATGTATTTTATGGGGACTAACATAACACAATAAAAAAAATGTCTTGAGACTTCTTTCATGACCTAATATATTATTACAGAGTGTTATTAAATTTCTTAATATCTAATTTAACATTTAATTTTCTAATACTTGGTAATTTTCCAGCTCTTTCATTATTGACTCCTAGTTAAGTTCCATTAAGATTTAAGAATATATTTTGTATGACTTCTAGTTTTGTTTTGTTTTATTTTTTAATTTGGTAAGGAGTAAACAAGAATGCAGTTTATCTTAGTCAATGTTCTGTATGAGCTTCTGGAGAATGTATTCTTCTTTTCTTTGGTGAAATGGTATAAATGTATCAACTAAATTAAATTAGTTATAGTGCTCCTCAGGTCAACTATACACTTACTCATGTTCTGCCTTCTTGCCCACCAATTACTGCAATAGATAGTTCTTCAACCATAATAGGGGATTTATTCCTCCATATAGTTTATCAGTTTTTGCCTCATGACTTATGATGCTTTGTTGTCAAATGCAAGTGTGTTACAGATTACTATAATTTTTAGAGAATTAATTTCTTTATCATTATATAATTACCCTCTTCATTCCTGATAACTTAGCCTGGTCCAATGTCTGTTGTGTCTGAAATTAATATAGCTGCTCCACCTTTCTTGGAATTAGTGTGAGGATGTATATCTTTACCACTTGACTTTTTAGCCGATCTGAGTCAATTTTAAAGTAGGTTTCCTATAGTTAACATATTTGGGTCTTTCTCCCTCTCCATCTCCTTCTTTCTTATCTATTCTGCCAATCTCTGTCTTCTAATTGGAATATGTAGACCATTAATGATTACAGTGATTATTTAAAGAGTTAGATTAGTATTTACCATGCTTATAACTGTTTTCTATTCATTGCATCTGTTCTTTGTCCCATTTCTTCCCTCTTTTTCTGCTTTCTCCAGTTTTGAGAATTTTATATGATTCCACTTCATACCTTTTCTTAGCATATTGAATATGCTTCATTTTTAAATTGTCTAGTGTTTACCCAAGGTTTCCTAATAAGCATTTGCAACTTATCATTCCCACCTCCAAACAACCTGCTTGCATGTTGCTTCTCATGTTATAGTAGTCTCATCACTGACCATCCCCAGCTCCTCCCTCCCATCCCTGTGGCATTTCTGTAATTCATTTCACTTATTCTATTATCATTCAATATGTTCTTAATGTTATTTTTTTATTTTTTAAAAGATTTTTCTTATGTATTTGTCAGAGAGAGAGAGAGAGAGAGAGCGAGCACAGGCAGACAGAGTGGCAGGCAGAGGCAGAGGGAGAAGCAGGCTCCCTGCCGAGCAAGGGGCCCGATGTGGGACTCGATCCCAGGACGCTGGGATCATGACCTGAGCCAAAGGCAGCCGCTTAACCAACTGAGCCACCCAGGCTCCCTTAATGTTATTATTTTAGATGAATTATGAATAAACAAGTTATTATTTAATCTTTATTCTCTTTCTAATGTTCTTCCTTTATTTAGATCTGAGTCCTGGTGTATGTATGTATGTGTGTGTGTGTGTGTATCTATATATCTATACAGGTATATGTAAACATATATAAATGCTGTTTCTTCTGTATTAAGTATTTCTTTTGATGCTTACTGAAGTGTAGATCTTCCAATGATGCATTCTTTGTCTTTGTCTGAAAAGCTTCTATTCTCCTTATCTTTTGAGGAAAAAAAAATCACTGGATATAGAATTCTAGGGTTGCTTTGTTTTGTTTTTTAATCACTTCAAGTGGTTCACTCTACCTTCTTCTTTCTAGCCTGCACATGATGGGAAACCTGTTGTTATTCTTATCCTCCTCTATGGAAACATGGCTTTCTCCCCCAATTTCCAAGTTCTGGATTCTTTCACAACTTTGGATATTTCTTTGATTTTTGACATATATGCCTATGTGTATATTTTTTGGTATCTGTCCTATTACACGTTCTCTGAGATTCTGGCATTTGTGTTTTGGTGACTGTCATTATTATTATTATTTTAATTCTCAATCACTATTGTTTTAGACTTGTTTTCTATTGCATTCTTTCTTCTATTGGTATTCCAATTATACCTATGTTACACTTTTAGAAATTATCTCACAGTTCTTAAGTTCCCTGTGTTGTCTTTTTTTTTCCTCCTCCTCTTCCTCCTCCTCCTTCTCCTCCTTCTTGTTCTTTTTCCTCTCCTCCTCCTCCTCTCCCTCCACCTCCTCCTCTTCCTCCTCCTCCTCATCCTTCTTCTTCTCTTTCTTCCTTGCATTTAAGTGTCAGAAGTTCTTCTAGCTCACCAATTCTTTTGTGGGTTGTATCTGGTCTACTGATGATTCCATCAAAGGCATTCATTTCTGTCACAGTGATTTTGTTTTTTTAAAACATTTTCCTGTGTTGTTTCTTAGAGTTTGTGCTCTTTGCCTATATCTTTCTTTTCTCTCTATTGTCTTCTTTTCTCATTGGAACCCTTAACAATTAATCATAGTTATTTAATTTTTTTTTTATTCCAACATCTGTGTCACATATGAGTCTGATTCTGTTACTTACTTTTTCTTTTCAGACTGTCTTTTCTTGTTGTCTATTAAAATGACTTATCAATTCTTTGTTGAATTTAGACATGGATGTAGCCATACATGTTATAATGTAAATGCGAGATTTTATGTTAATATTTCTAGGAGCTAGGCTATACGGAATGTTTCTTGTAGCTGTAGGTATCAGAGATTTCAAATTTCTCTAATGTGTGTTCGTTCTTCCCTCTTCTTCTCTTTCTTCTTCTTCTTCTTTTTCTTCTTCTTCTCCTTTCTTCTTCTTCTTCTTCTTCTTCTTCTTCTTCTTCTTCTTCTT